>CAUYQG010256918.1:0-22941 GCA_963574415.1 Tarsius wallacei
TGTCGAGTTCGCCCCCAGACCCAGCTCCCAGGCAGCGTCGGACAAGGGCACGTCAAAGACGGCTGCAGACGGAGAGGCAAGTCACAGCCGCATATGAGACCCGGGCCACCCCCGGCCCCATCCCCAAATCTTCTGGTCCAGTAGATCTGAGCCTGAAATTTAAAATTTTCTGCGTTCCCAGGTGAGCTGCTGATGATCCGTGAACCCCACGTTGAGAACCAGTGATCTCGAAAGTTGTAAAAGCAGTCCTCTCCGCTGACTTCGCAACCTAACGTCGACAGACGAGCAGGAGGAGCTTCGATTTCTAGCTTGGGGGATTGGGTGCCATCATTTAGGTTCAAAAATACGGAGGAAGAGTAGCTTAGGACGGAGCAGAAAATTCTGAGATCCATTATGGACAACTTTCTGAGGTGAGGTTTAGGGAAAATGTCTGGAACTAACATAGCACTTGATTTAAGATTGAGAGGAGATACAGATTTCAAGGAACACGTGTAAGGAGAAATGCAGAGGATAACTTTAAGGAGACAAATACAGCAAACAGCCCAAAACAAACTCAAGCAAAAAAAAAAAAAAAGACCTGGAGGGAGGATTGTCACAACAATCAAGGAAGGAAAAAGTTTTAATAGGGAAAAAGTGAAAAATGAGGAAAAGGTGAAAAGCGTCAAATTCTGCAAAAATGACAATATCAGGAATAAAATGTGCCCATTGGCAGATATCATGGTGACTATTTTAACAAAACCTGCATGAACCAGCTAAGAGAAGAAGAGACAACAGTTCCCTCTGTAATTTCTCCGGGCAACTTCGCAACTTTGGGTCTGTCCCAGCCCTGCCACTCTCCGGCCAGTGTCAGGCTGTTCCACCTTGGACCTCTGAGATACATTTTCTCCAGACTCTGTAATCATTCTCATGGCTCCAATTGCCAGGCCCCTTGGCTTTATCTACAAACTGACCCCACACCTTCAAAAACAAATTAACAAGCAGTGACGAAGTTTCAGTGAAGAAAGAAAGGACTTCTCACAAGGAGGCTTAGGCCCATAAGAGCCAATGAGAAACCAAAAAGAAGAGAACCAAATTCCAGTATAACAGAAAGTGAGAGACACAGAGAAAGAGATCAAAATTGTATGTACAGAGAACTAGGGCATGACACAGGAGGGAGAGAGCAGTTCCAGGGAGTACAGAGACAGAATGAGAATGCCTGACCTGAAAAGGCACATACAGATGAGTGTGGACTCTACTTACAAAAAGAGGCTGATAACTTTTTTAGTCTCCTTGTTTGGCTTTCAAATGAGTAGGATCCGCTATGAATCGACTATGGAATTTGAAGGGATAGTAAGGAATAATTTAGAAGTAATTTCACACAGGGAAGGATCCATAAGTAGCCCTATAACTTTACCACTATTGTCTACATTTTTCTTCGTGTTGAAGTCAGAGTCATTTTTTAGGAATAAAAAAAAGTGATACCAATGATAAGGTTCCAGAGGTAGCCCACTACAGATATCATGAATTGAGAGTTCTGGATCCCAAAAGAAAAAGCTCATGTGGTTTAGCACAGAAGAAGACTATGAGTTTCTCCCTCATTTCTGAAGAGTCCTACTCCAAAACACACTATACACGTGCACACATTCTCACAGGCACACTTATCTACACAGTTCTCACCCCTCTTCTGATTCTTTCTAGTACAACCTGTTTACCTTTCTCGCCATACCTGTACCCGATTAGAGCATGTGTCAATAGTTTATTATTTTTTTATTGCTGAATAGCAGTTCATTATTCAATATTCAACATTTTGTTTATTCATCACTTAATGGATATTTGGATTTTTTTCCAGTTTTTGGCTATATGAATAATACCATTAAGAACATTCACATACAATTCTCATTTCTCTTGGGTAGATAGCCAGAAGGGAAATTGATGGGTCATATGTAAGTTTGTTTAACTTTTTAAGGAGCTGCCAAACTTCCCCAAAGAGGCCGTGTACTGTTTTACGTTCCCACCAGCAAGGGATGAGAGTGACAGCTGCTCTACTTTCTTACCAACTTTTAGTATTACCATTTTGATTATAGCCATCCTGGTGGGTATGTAATGGTATCTCATTGTGGTTTTCATTTGCATTTTCCTAGTGGTTAATAATGAGCAGCAATTTTCATGTGTTTATTAGCCAGTCATATATCTCCTCTGATGAAAAGTCTATTCGAATATTTTGTCATTTTAAATTGAGATGTTTGTCTTTTGTTATAGAGTTGAGAGTTCTTCGAATTCTAGATCCAAACCTGTTATCAGATATATGACTTGCAAATATTTCTTTCCAATCTGTAACTTGTCTTTTCATTTTTAAATGGTGTCTTTTAAAGAATAAAAGTTTTTTTTTTTATTTTGATGGGGTCCAAATGATCATTGTTTTGTTTTATGTTTTGTGTTATTCGTGTCACATCTAAAAAAATCTCTGCCTAAACCAAGGTCACAAAGATTTTCTCCTATGATTTTTCCAGAAATTTTATAGTTTTAGCTCTTACATTTCGGTCTGTGATCCATCCTTTTGTCCTTATATATCCTTATATTTTGTGTATAGGTCTATATTCTTTTTTTTTTCTTTAATAGAACATCAAATTGTTCTAACACCATTTGTTGAAAAGACTACATGGCCCCATTGAATTGTCTGAGTACCTTTGTCAAAAATCAAGTAACCATAAGTTGAAAGATTTATTTCTGGGCTCTGTTAATTTATATATGCTTATACCAAGGAAATATATACTATACATATATAATATATATGTATATATCCTCCTTACACCAATATACTGACTTAATTACTATAGTTTTATAAGTTTTGAAATTGAGTAGTATAAGCTATGCAAACTTATTCTACTCTTTCAAAATTGTTTTAGGTATTTTAGGTTTTTTCACTTCCTTATAAATGTTAGGATCCATGTATTCATTTCTTTAAAAAAAAAAAAAAAAACTTGCCAAGATTTTGATAGGGATTGTATTGAATCCATAGGTCAATTTGAAAAGAATTGTCATCTTACAAATACTGAGGCTTCGTGTCCCATGAATCTGGAATGCCTCTCTATTTAGTTTGCTTTCAGTAGGGTTTTGTTAGTGTTTTTGCACTTTGTTAAATTTATTCCAAAGTTTTTTATTCTTTTTGATGCTGTTGAGAATAGAATTACTTTTTATTAATTTTATTTTTGGACTGTTCTTTGTTAGTACATAGAAATAAAATTATTTTTGTATGTTGATCTTGTATCCTGAGACCTTGCTAAACTAGTTCTAATAGCTTTTTTGTTGCTTCTTTTGGATTTTCTACACATAGGATTATGTTGTGTGTCAGCAGGAACAGTTTTGCTTCTTTCCTTCTGATCTGTATGTCTTTATTTTTTTTCTTTTCTTATTGCATTGACTAGAACCTTCAGTACAGTGTTGAACAGAAGTGATGAGAGCAGACATCCTTTTCTTGTTCCCAATCCTTGGGGACAAGTCATTTGTCATTGTGAGGCCAGCTGTAGGGTTTTGTTCTGTTTTGTATTTTTAAGAGAACTTTTAATAGGTAAGAAAGTTTTCTTATATTCTTAGATCATTGAGAGTTAGCATCATAAATGGCAGTTGGATTTTTCTTATTTATTTATGTACTTATTTATTTTTGAGACAAGGTCTTGCTCTAGTCTCCAGGAGAGTGCAGCAGTGCAATCACAGCTCACTGTAACTTTGAACTCCTCGACTCAAGTGATCTTCTCACCCTAGCCTCCTGAGTAGCTAGAATTACAGGCACATGACACTATGCCTGGCTATTTTTTAAGTTTTTTTAGAGACAGGATCTCACTAAGTTGCCCAGTCTGGTCTTGAGCTCCTGGCTCAAGCAATTCTCTCATCTTGGCCTCCCAAAGCACTGGGATTACAGGTGTGAACCACCAAAACTGGCCAGATGCCACTTTTCAAATGTTTTTTTTCTGCATCTACTGGGATGATTATGTGATAGTTCCAGAATAAAGGCCACATAATCATGATGTGTAATCTTTGCTATATGCTGCAAATATATAATTTATATATAGGTAAATCTTTATAATGTTTTGGGTAATAGGAGTTGAATCGATAACTTATTGTCTTTTCAATTTCTGTAAAGTCAGTAGTAGTAATGTTCTTTTTTTTAATCTTGATATTGGTATTTTGTGCCTTTTTTCTTGGCTGACCTTGCTAAAGATTTATCAAGTTTGTTGATCTTTTCAAGTAAGCAAGCTTTAGTTTCATTGATTTTCTCTATTATTTTTCTGTTTTCTTATTTTTTTAGGAAGTAGGATTTATTGAGAGGACAGAAAAGCTCCCACAGTGGGAGGGGGCCCAAGGGGGTTGCCCTCTGTTTTCTATTTTATTGATTTCCACTCAGATTTTATTAATTCCTTGCTTCTGCTTGCTTTGGGTTTAACCTGCTCTTCTTTTCTAGTTTCTTAAAGTGGAAGCTTACACTATTGATTTGACGCTTTTGTTTTCTAATATTTTCATTTACTACTATATATCTTCCTCTAAGCATTGTGAGAAATACTTCATTTAGAGTGTTGGGCAAAGCTGTTTAGAGGTGGGTGTCTCACCAGAAGCACTATGAATCAAATTCGCATTTCTCTTTGTTATTGATTATAATTTGCTTTGACTAGAAAACATACCATAAATAATTTCAATTCTTCTAAATTCGAGACTTTTTTTTAATGGCCTAGCATGTTCTATGGTGCAGATTGTTCTCTGTGCACTTGAAAAGAATGTGTATTCCACTGTTGCTGGGTGCAACGTTCTGCAAATGTCACTTAGGTGGATAGCGTTGCTCAAGTCTTTATATCTTTGTGTGACATACCGTGCAGGGTGCTCGCACCGGAGAAGCTGCTCATGCCACAGAAGCACGGTGGGCAGCCAAGCGCGCTCTCGTGAAACCATGCACTCTGCGGGAGCTACCCCGCGAAAGAGCCCCAGAATCAGGAAGGAAAATCTTTTCCTGTATAACGATTCTCCAGCACCCTCTACTAGCAGAGCTTACCATCGTGCCATCTGGCAAAGAAAAAATATATAAAGGGCCCAGATTTATTTTCACAGAGCTGACAATGAAAGGTGAATTTGGAGCAAAGAGGCAATAGACAAAGAGCTAAGTCTGTCTTCCCTGTATTGTGTGGCCATTAATGTCCTTGCTACATTTTTAAAAATCCTTTCTCAATGTTTAACTTGCTTCCTCGGTGTTGCCTCTCTGTCTGTATAACCTAGTAGTCAGCATTGATTGGTCTGAGGCTGTGCCAAAACACTTCAAGCCAAGAGGGTTTCCAACCCTCAGTAATGGATTTGTACGTGGATCTATGAGAACATTCGAAATTCAGGCTATTTTCAAGTCTGTTCCAGGTTTTACTTCTTGTCAGGCCCTCCCAGGTCTCCCCTACACAGGCAGGCCGACTACCAGTCCGCCAGAGGTGTGTGAGCTCACCTCGCCTCTCTATCGCTGTCTGATTGCCAGGATAAATTTCTATTTCTTGCTGGTCAGTGGATTTGCCACTCATCCCAAACAGAACCTAGGATTGGCAGAATTGTAGCCCTTCCCCATTCATTTCCTATCAGGTTTGCTACTTTTTGGGGGATGGGGAGGATGAGGCGGATGGCTCACTTGAGGCCAGTAGTAGTTCAAAACCAGCCTGGCATCACTATGTAGCCCAGGCTGGTTTTGAACTACTACTGGCCTAAAGTGAGCCTTCCGCCTCATCCTCCCAAAGTGTTGGGATTACAAGCATGGGCCACAGCACCCTGCCAGGTTTGCTACTTTTATTGACCACACTACTGAGTGGTATTTTCTGCCCTTTGCTCCAGATCAAATCAACCCCCTTTGGCAATGATGCTACTAGTCTCTGCTGCCAGCCCCACACTGGTATGACCTCCATGCCATTGGAACACGGGGTGGGATGAAAATGGGATGAAAGTGGCTACAGGCAAGAGCCACCAGGCTTCCCTTACCGCTTACCTGAAGTTTAACAGTTTTCCACAAATAAGGGCTTCCCAATTTGTCTGCCTTCAGTCAATTTTCCAGAGACCTTTAAATGGCTGGTTCTGACCATTTTGTCTGGTTGACTGTTGGGACTTATTTGCCAACCACCTTACTCCATCATGGCCAGAAGTCCTTGCCAGTGGACTTTAAAAGGGTCATTTACTCACCAATGCCAAAAAACCATGTAATAAAATATTCTCAAGTATTGCTTACAAAGGTGTTTCTCTGTCAAACACTTGCATCCACTGAAGGAAAACAGCTTATGATACATCTTCAAGGAAGCATGCTTTCATTTGCCTTTTAAAGCAAGATATGTCAACTTGTCCTAGTAGGTGTCAATGCAGGAAGAAACATGACATAATAACATATTCTCAAGGTTTGCTTACAATAGTATTTCTCTGTCAAAGACTTCCATTCACTGAAAGAAAGCAGCCAATGATGCATTTTTAGAAAAGCAGGTTTGCCTTTGGTTTAACATGGACCCTTCATGATCAATACCTGTTATTTGTATGAGACCACTAGAGACCCCAGTCATATGAGCTAAGCTCTAGAAAGCTAAATTGTGAATTAAAATAATACAAATTTCTCTTTTTACATGTCAAATTCTTCATGATTTACAAATGAGGAAACTAAAGCACAGAGAGTTCTACTTAAACATTTGTTGACCACTCACTATGTGCCCTACCTTCATGGTATTATTCCAGTGAGTTAAATTCCAGAGGCTAAGAAATGTGTCCACAGTCCCACAGCCAGTGAGTGATGGCTCTAGCCTGTTGGACGCCCAAGCCCTTCTCACCTCTCCATATTGCCACTGAACAGTAACTTGGGAATGAATAATGCTTTTCAGTATACCGCGAACTTTTAACAATTTTACCTTGTTTAATCCTAAGAAACCCATGAAGTAGAAATTTTAATGGTGGTTAATCTGAGGTATAAAAGGAATTTTTTTAAAAACAGTATACCCAAAACTTAAACACAAGTTTCCCAGTACCTATGTACTTTATTCATTAAACCACTATTTTTTAGAACATGAACCGTAAGCAGGAGATTACTTTTTTAAAAAAAATATAAAAGTATTGAATAGGCAATACAAAAAGCCCCAAATTCAAAAGATACAAAGGGGTACGTAGTTAAAAATCTCTCCCAACCCGTTTCCAAGCCATCTAGTTTCTTTCTTGAAATAATAAATTGTACTGCTTGTTGACATTCCTCCTGGTCAGATACTCAACAAGTTGCCTAATATGTCCTGAAAAAAGAATTTTTCAGCAACCACATACACATACCAATACAAAGAATAAGTCTTTCCTGCCCTCTAGCCACATGAAATGGCATTAATTATATGAACCAAATTAATCATCTTTCCTCCCAAAACTAAAACCCGCTCCCCGATTTTCCTGGTTTTGTATTTGGAGAAACAGCCAAGCAAGGCTGAAAGAACAGAGTGACTTAGTCTTGCAGTTAAAATTGGTAAAACAAGATGAAAAGAATATTGGTGTTCCTAGAACTAGTTTTTCAACTTTCTTGTAAGTTTGACATTTTTCAAAATAGAAAAAAATAAGTCAATGACAGAGGATGGTTAACTTTAAAACATTTATATATAATGCAAGCCTACTGTGCTATACCAAAAACCAAACAAGCACACTAAAACTCTCATTTAAAACAAGATAAAGAATGGTGTTCTTTATAAGAACAATTTACAAGAGGGACCTTAACTTTACAGTATGATTTATTTAAAACAAACACAAACCTCTGAATATTACAGGAAATATCTTTGGTAAAATTATGTAGAAACTCAACTTTAGGAAGTCAAATATAGAATAAGTATAGGCTTAACTTAAAATTAATGGTAAATGGAATTTAAAAATTTTTAAGCATTAACCTTTTCTATTCAAAGATTGAAAACAAATCTAGTGCTTCAGATTTTCAAAGGTACTTAGGTCAACAACTTCACTAAAAGAATCTCACGCACTTTGGGAGGCTGAGGCAAGGGGATTGCCTAAGCCCACAGGTTTGAGAACAGCCTGGGCAACTTGGCGAGACCTCATCCCTACAATAAATCAAAAAATTATCTAGATGTGGTAATGCACACCTGTAGTTTCGGCTACCTGGAAGGCTGAAACGGAAGGATCGCAGGAGCACAGCAGGTCGATGCTGGAGTGGCCGTGAGCTTGCCACTGCATTCCAGCCTGGGTGATGGAGTGAGACTCCAACTAAAAAGACAAAAAAACACCAAACACACACACACACACACACATATATATATTTGAAAAGAAAAAGAACTAAAAATTAATTTAAGTATCCATCTAAAGAAATTAGAAAAAGATGGCAAATTAAACCCAAAGAAAGAGAAAAGAAATTAAGAGAAGTATCAAATAGGAAATAAATATTTTGAAAAACTAGGCTGGGAGTTGTGGCTCATGCCTGTAATTTCAGCACTTTGAGAGGCCAAGGCAGGAGTATTGCTTGAGGCCAGGAGTTCGAGACCAGCCTGGGAAACATAGTGAGACCTTACCTCTACAAAAAAATTAACCAAGTGTGGTGTCACACGCCTTTAGTCCCGGCTACTTGGAAGGCTGAGATGCAAGAATTACCTCAGCCTAGGAAGTCGAGGCTGTGGTGAGCCGTGATTGTGCTACTACACTCTAACCTGGGCAACAGAATAAGCCCCTGATTAAACACAAAAGTAAGAAAAACAAGATAAAATGATACCTGGTCACACTGTAGTCAAATTACCGGGGAAAAATGAGAGGGAAAAAAGTAACCATGGAACAAGATGGAGATTCCGGAAGCAAAACTTCAGTGCCTTAACCAGCTCATCTTCAATAAAGCCTCCACCACCAACCACAGGGGAGACGAGAACCTATTCAGTAAATGGTGCTGGGAAAACTGGCTGACCACATGCAAAAGAATAAAACAGGACCCCTACCTATCACCATACATAAAAATCAACTTTCAAATGGATCAAAGACCTAAACATAAAACCTTAAACTAGAAGAATCTTAGAAAAGCAGGAGACAACCTTACGGAAATCAGAATAGGCAACCAATTTCTGATCAAATCCCCAAAAGCCCATGCCATAAAAGATAAAATAGACAAGTGGGACCTCATCAAACTGAAAAGCTTCTGCAAAGCAAAAGAAACCATCAAGAGAGCAGGGAGACAGCCCACAGAATGGGAAAAAATATTTGCCAACTGCATATCTGACAAAGGCCTAACATCCAGGATCTATGAAGAACTCAAACATGCCAAAAGGAAAAACACTAACAGCCCCGTTAAAAAGTGGGCAAAACACATGAATCAGCACTTCTCAAAAGAAGACATATGAGCAGCCAACAGACACCTGAAAAATGCTCAGTCTCACTAATCATCAAAGAAATGCAAATCAAAACCACATTGAGATACCACCTAACTCCAGTAAGAATGGCCATCATTAATAAAACAAAACAATAACAGATGCTGGCAAGAATGTGGAGAAAAGGGAACACTTCTACACTGTTAGTGGGAATGCAAACTAGTTTAACTTCTATGGTAAATAGTGTGGCGACTCCTAAAAGAACTAGAAATCAACTTTCCATACGACTCAGCAATCCTCCCTCTGAGAATATACCCAGAGGAACTTAAATCACTTTACAAAAAAAATACCTGCGTATGCATGTTTTCTGCAGCACTGTTCACAATAGCAAAAACATGGAACCAACTGTGCTACACATCGAAACTGGACTGGATAAAAAAAAATGTAGTGCATATACACGATGGAATAGTACATACCCATAAAGAAGGACAAAACTAAGGACTTTGCAGCAACTTGCATGGATTTAGAGTCTATAATACTCAGTGACTTATCACAGAAACAAAGAACTGAGTACCACATGTTCTTCCTCATAAGTGGACACTGAACATTTATGATACTATAAGAAAGGGATTGGCAATAGCGGGACACTGCCAGGGGAGGTTGGGGGGCATATAACATCACTAAGGTACCTGATCTCAAACCAGGCAAAGTGGGGACCAAAGGGAGGCCCAAACTTTACCTGTACGATGACCACTTGAATACCTAATCCTGAATTGTATCCCACATCTTTAAAATTGAAAAAAATGCAAAAAATAAAAGCAGTCAGAGACAAAAGACATCTTACATTATTCTGCTAAGAATAATGGCTGATTCCTTAGCAGAATTAATGCAAAACAGAGGGAATGAAGGGAAAATTATAGGACTGAAGAACAAATGACAACGTAGAATAATATACGCTATAAAAATATGAATGAAGATAAGACATATTATTGAAAAAAAAACTGAAATAAATTGTCACCAGCAGACTCATGCTTTAAAATACTTTCACTAAGCAAATACTTTTATATATTCTGTTACTTTTTGGCTTCCATTTTTGCTGTTGAGAAGCCAGCTGTCAGTCTATTTGTTAATTACTTGCCTTAATGATAATCTGTTGTTGGCTTTTTTGTTTTGTTTTTCTGGCTTTTTTTTTTTTTTTAAAGGTCTTCCCTTTTATTTCTGTGTTATAAAGTTTTTTATTATAACATTTCATTTTATTTTTGCTGCTTGCATTTCATTTGGTTTCTGATTCTGTGGTTTGTGTCTAGACAGTTAATTTTTCTGAGTCCCCATCTCCACTTTATTTTTGGCCTGAGTATTGTGTCCTTCCTTGCCAATTCATAGATGCACTTTAGATTTTAAATATATATATATATATTTTTGAGTTGGAGTCTCACTCCGTCGCCCAGACTGGAGTGCAGTGGCCGCTCCCAGCCACCACAGCCTCGACCAGCTGGGCTCCGGTGATCCTTCCGCCTCAGCCTTCCAAGTAGCTGGAGCTACAGGCGTGCGCTACCGCGCACAGCTAATTTTTTGATTTATTGTAGAGATGAGGTCTCACCAAGTTTTCATTGTGAAAATTAGTCCAGGAACTTAATCTACTGCATTAACCCAGATAGAAGTCTCTTCTGCATATTAATTTCAGTCACCATATATATATATATATGTATATATATATATATATTTTTTTTTTTTGAGTTGGAGTCTCACTCTGTCATCTAGGCTGGAGTACAGTGGCACACTCACAGCCACCCCAGTGTCGACCTGCTGGGCTCTGGCAATCCTTTCACCTCAGCCTTCAAGTAGCTGGAACTGCAGGCATGCGCTACCACGCCTGGCTGATTTTTTAATTATTGTAGAGACAAGGATTTGTCAAGTGGCCGGGGCTGGTATCGAATTCGCGGACTCAGGCAATCCACTCGCCATGGCCTCCCAAAGTGCTGGGATTATAGGCTGAGCCACCGAGCCCGGCCCAGTCACCATATTTTAAGCCTCTAAGTGTGCTTTCCTGTTCTCTTTTCTTTTTAATATAGTAGCGTATTCTTTCAAATTGCTAAGGTTCATTTATTTTTCTTTTATTATTCTCTTTTTTTATCTTGCTCTTTTTCAAGGTGCTGGTGTATGTCTTATGATTCTTTATTGTCAATTTATATAGAAGAATGAAAGACTGGTGACTAGTGTGATTTTCCTCATGGCTATATTTCTTCATGGGTCTCTGCTCAGCTTAGAAAGTCAACTTAGAGTTCTTTGTGTGCAGGAAATGTCACCCTGTAAACTTCACTGGTGTGAAAAAGCAGTGAGCCTACAACCAAAATGAACGCCAGAATGAAAAATCCTTTATGCCTAGAATAAATATGGGGCTACTGGTTCTTGTGGCCCAGTAAGGGAATGGGAGTAAGATCAATTATTCATGTATAGACCTTCAGTTAATTTAGGCCATCATGAGATGGTCTGATAATGTGTTGTTGTCATGGTAATCCTGCTCAGTACTGCAGGCTCAAACATTTGGTGTGTATGCATGGCTGAGGAGTCAATGGAGTGAAGCTGCCATCTGTGAGATTCTGACTGAGAGCCTACAAGTCAGAATCAGCCCAGGTGGAACAACAGTTTTTTTCACTGACCAGATGAAGCAATGAGTTGAGTCACAAGGGAATCTCACTCTGGCACTCATTAAGTGCCTAGTTGTAGCAGCTGGGCACAACCTGTTACATAGACAGTACCAGGTAGGAAGTTTGACTGTAACAAAGGTATCCTAATGCAAACTTAGGGAGGGAAGACAGAAACCTCCTTTGTTTATATCATGAAAGGGTGTTGGATTTTGTCAAATGCTTTTTTATGGACCTATTGAGATAATCATCTGAATTCTTTCCTTTATTCTATTATTATTGTGTATTCCATGGATTAGCTTTTGTATGTTGAACCACCCTTGCATTCCTGGGGTAAATTTCACTTGGTCAAGTACAGAATCCTTTCATTATGCTGCTAGATTTAATTTGCTAATATTTTGTTTAGGATTTTTGCATTTATATTTATAATGATATTGGCATATAGCTTTCTTTTCTTGCAATATTGTTGTCTGGCTTATGTTATCAGGGTAATACCGAACTCATAGAATGAGATATGAAGTGTTCCCTTCTCTGTTTTTGGAACAGTTTGTGAAGGATATGTGTCAATTATTTAATCATTTAATGGAATTCACCAGTGAAGCTGGTGTTTTTGGAACTCACTAGTGAGGCTGTTCTTTCTTAGAAATTTTTATATTATTGATTCAATCTCTACTTTTTATCGATTATTTAATCATTTGATGGAATTCACCAGTGAAGCTGTTGTTCTTAGAACTCACCAGTGAGACTGTTCTTTCTTAGGATTTAAATTATTGATTCAATCTCTACTTTTTATCAGTCTCTTCAGATTTCATAGTGACTTTTTATATTAACTTTGTATCCTGCAATCTTGCTATAACCACTTATTAGTATGAAGAGAGTTTTTTTTGTTGTAGATTCTTTGGGATTTTCTGTATAGACAATCATGTAATTTATGAACAAAGACAGTTTTATTTCTTCCTTTACAATCTATGTACCTGTTATTTCTTTTCTTGTATTATTGTATCATCCAGTACAATGTTGAATAACAATGGTGAGAGGTGTCATCCCTGCCTCATTCCTGACTTAGCAGGAAAGTATTGGATTTCTCACTATTATGATGTTAGCTGTAGGCCTTTTATAGATGTTCTTTTTAAAAATGTTTTATTATGGAAAATTTCAGCCATACACAAAGTAAACAGAATAAAATAATTTTATCCTCCATGTACTCATCACCCAGCTTCAACAATTTTCTACATGCTGACATTCTTCTTTCATCAATATCTCACTTATTCCCCACCCAACACCTAACTCATATGACTTTTTTTTTTTTTTTTTAATAAGGGTCTCACTCTGTCACTCAGGCTGGAATGCAGTGGCACACTCATGGCTCACTGCAGCTTCAACCTCCTGAGCAATCCTACTGCCCCAGCCTCCTGAGTAGCTTGGACCACAGGCACACACCACCATGCCTGGCTAATTTTTTCCCCCCTTTTTTTAGAAGATAAAAGGTCTTGCTATGTGGCGCAGGCTAGTGTCAAACTCTTGGACTCAGGCGATCCTTCTGCCTTGGCTTCCCCAAGTGCTGAGATTACAAGTGTGAGCCACCACACTTGGCCTCATGCGACTTTTCTAAAATTGTAATTTAATATTTTATTTGAGATGAAAATTACTTACTGTTATAGAGATCTAAGAATTTTGACAAATGGAAAGAATCATATAACCACCACCCCGACCAACATGCAGAATAGTTTCATCACCCCAAACTACTCTCACGATGCCTCTTTGTAGTCAAACCGTCCTTCTTCTCTAGTCCCCAGCATTTACTGCTCTGTTTTCCACCTGTATAATCTTTCTGGAACATTATATAAAGGAAATCATCCAGTAGGTAGCATTTTGAGACTAGCTTTTAAATTTTGTTACAATACATTTGAGAGATTTGCCTATGTTGTTATGTGAACAATAGTTTGTTTCTTTTTATTGCTGAGTAATATTCTATTGGATGGATGTACCAGTTTATGTATCTACCAGTTAAAGAACATTTGAGTTGTTTACTGTACTAGAGATTATGAGTAAAGTCACTATAAACATTTGCCTATGAAGTTTCGTGTGAACATAATTTTTCATTTCTTGTACTTTGATTTTCAAATGTTGAAATAGTCTTATGTCTCTGAAATAACTCTCACTTGGCCATCACATATCATTTTTTTATATACTGCTGATTTTTTTTCCTTAAGATTTAGGGACATTTATCTGATTCTTTGTCCAGTAATTTTGGATTACATCCTGAGTATGTTGAATGTTATGTAGTGAGTTGTGAAACCTCTGAAGAATGTATGTGTGTGTGTTAAGTTTACACTGCAAGTTGTTTCACTTTCTAGTTTATGGTTCTAATGTGAGTTCAATTTTCAAGGCTTTTGCTCTGCTACTTTGGAATATTCCATGCTTGTCTCTCTCAGGGATTAAGCTGGGACTTAGATGATGTTATATTTTAAAATAATCGTTCAGTTTTTAAAGCCTTTGCTATCCTGCTTTGTATCTGTTTTGTTTGTGCATAGCTCAGAAATGGGGCCTGAAACTTGTGTTAGTTTATTCACAGAATTTGAGGATTCAGCGCTCTCCTTTCCAAGTTTTTCTCCACACTCTCAAGTCCCCAGGGCCTCACCTTCCTGGCCCTCTGCCTAGAAAGATGGGTTTCTCTGGGAGTTTTAAACACACGCACCTCTACTGCCACAGTGTAGCTCTGTCACTAAGAACACCCTCAAGGCAAAACTGGGAGAAAGATAGGAAAAAAACAGAGAATTCTTCATAAACTCTCCAGCTCACAGGTGCCTCATTTTCTTTCCCCTGTACAGAAAGACATGGTTTTCCCTCTGATATCTTGCTAGTATATTCATTTCATATCATGTCTGTCCTCAGGTCAAAACCGGAAGACAAAAATCTGGAAAAACAAAAACAAAAGATGTGGGTGACTCATTTCTGAATGGGCCATTCTTCAAATTTTGGCTAGTACATTCTGCCTGCTGTGGCTAACTTTCCAGAGTTCCCATGGATGCTTTTTGTATTTTGTTCAGAGTTTGTAGATGTAATCTGCAATAGAGAGAGTCTACACTGACTGGGCTTACGCCATCACAAAGTAATCATTAATGTGACTCTTTTGTTCCACGCCACACTCAAGACAGAGATATTGCTTTGTAGCTTCTCTGGCCCTGTAGGCAAAGTTTTTCTAGTCCAGGAGGACAAGCATTTTGAAGCACCACACTCTATGCCAGAGTATGGTTCTAGCTCCCTTGACTCCACAGTCTGGAGCCTCGTCCCCTGCTTTGTGAGGTTGTTGGAATCTTCACTTGCCATACTCAGGATCCCATAATTATCCACCACCATGGCAAACCATGGTGACTGGCTACCTATACCAGATTCCTCTTTCTGTCTTCATTTCTGGAGGAATTTCCTTCTTTCTTTTGTGTTCCTCATTCTTTTTTACATCTGGGATCATTTTCCTTCTGTTTGAAAAAATAACTTTTAGAATTTTTTTTTTTAGTTCAGCTCTCCTGGTAGTGAGTTTTCTTAATTTTTGTTTGAAAATGACTTTAAGGTGTTTCACTGACTATAGGACTATCTACTAGCAATTTTTTCTGCTTAGAAAGCTCTTCAGCTGTCTTGGCTTTATTGTTCCGGTTGGCAAGCCAACCAAACTATAGCTCCTTTGGAGGTAACTTTTTTACTAGAAGTTTTTAAGATCTTTATCCTCATCTTTGGTTTTCTGCGGTGTCACTATAATGTGTTTAGCCGTGGATTTCTTTTTAGTTATATGCCCTGACGTTTGTTGGTTTCCTGAATCTGGATATTAGAGTCTTACCTTTGTTTTTGAAAGGTCTCAACCATTATATACTCAGATATTGTACATACCCCATTTTCTTACTAATTTTCAGTTCATTCTTTTGTTTCTGGCACTTGTTGATTACTATTTTTTTTTGTGTGAGGTTAACTATGTGCTTAAAATTTTTTAATACAGAATTTCTAAGTGCTGCTAACAGTAGACTTTTAGTTTGTCTTGGTTTTGAATTTTTCCGGAATTGGACCCCATTTCTTTCCACTCATTGCAGCTCCCACTACAGCACAAAATGAGCTCCCCATCTCCCACCTTGATGACTCTTTCTAAATATATTAGCAGACATGATTCTGCAGGATTTGACACGTGATTACTCCTTTTTTGAAATGTTCTTCTCTCATGAAGTCAGAGACACCAATCTTACATAATTCTCCTTGTATCTCACTTCTTCTTCTTGTTTCTCTTTTGTCATTGCTGTCATCCCCCTTTTGCCTCTGTAATGTCACGCTCTTTTTTCATTTTACTTTCCCTTATCTGCCTTTAATTTTGACATTTATACTGAAGTCTTCCGACCAGTATCATCAACACAGACCCCACCCTAAGCTAGAGACGTGTATGTCTAACTGCCTCCTGCTCGTCGCCCCTTGAATGTCCCACAAGCTTTCAAATTCACTATGTCCCAAGGTGACTCATTATTATTCCTGGATCCCCACATCAAACCTGCTGCCCTTTTGTCCTTGTCAACCTCTTTGGTTACATACATTCCTTCAAACCCTCACCGGCCATGCATGCTAAGCTCTAGCCTTGTTAGGCTGCATCTAGTTTCTCTAAGGAGCCATGCTGTTATTCACATCGGTTGCGGAATAACTTTTGCATGACATAAGTGAACTAATGTCATCCATCGTTCATTGTCCTTGGCACATCCCTGAATCAATTAACACTTGGCACTTACTGCTACAGGGACACAAAGGAAAAGATTGATGGCACCAAACACCCGGCACTCCGGTTCTCTCACTCCTGAATACTGGCTAGAAGGCTACGTGGAGTCTGACAGTTCTTTTGCAAGGAGTTACAATGCTATTGGTGCCTTCTGAACTCTGACTTGACCCCTCAGGTCCTAATCTCTCCTATCCCAGTAATAACTGAAGGAGTGAGGTTGGACCTTACGACAACACTATCCTAGCAGGATAAACACGGTTCCAGCTGCAGCCATTCAGTGTGTAACTCCTACCTCAGCTCCTGCTCATAAACCCTCTCACCCAAAGTTGTTGTACAACATAGAGAATGTACCCCTAATCCATATATTTCCTCATGCAATTGTGTAGGGAATCAATGAGTCTTATTACTCGTTGATTTAGCTACTTTATGTAGGGAGATAAGTTTAATAAAAACTTTCTTTTAACTGGATGATGATGACTAGTAAACATTTTTTGATTCATTATACATTTTTGGCAGAAATATAATCTCACCCCTAAACATTACTACAGACTAAGTTTTTAAGAGTAGAAAAACATTTATAAGGAAATTTTCATATTCAGACTGATGCTTGCTTTGCTTTTTTCCTTCTAAAATTTCTAGGTTAAGTAATCACAAAACAGAACTTTCATGAATACCTTCCATAGCTTTTTTGCTTTGCTTTCACAATACTATTTCCTTGATCTGGAATGGTGTATTCATTCGCTAGTGCTTCTGAAATAAAGTACCATAAACTAAGCTTAAACAACAAAAATTTATCATCCCACAGTTCCGGAGGCTAGAAGTCTGCAATCAAGGTATTGGCGGGGCCATGCTCCCTATGAAGGTGCTAAGGGAGGCTCTGTTCCAGGCCTCACTCCTAGCTTCCAGTAGTCTCTTGGCTTGTGGCAACATCCAAAAGATCTTCCAATCTTCACATGGTGTTCTCCCTCTGGGTATGTGTGTATGTGTGCGGTGGGGTGTGTCCAGATTTTCCCTTTCTATGAGGACACCAGCCATATTGGCTATGGGGTCAACCTTACTCTAGTATGATCTTATGTCTATGATAATCCTATTTCCAAATAAGGCATCCATCCTAAGTACCAGAGGTTAGGACTTCAGCATATGAATGGGAGGAAGGGGCCATAATTCAACCTATAACAAACGCCTTCCTTCATTTGTTTACCTGGAAATGCCTGCTCATTTTCTTATGGCTCATGGCACCCTCTGAGATCCTCCCAGAGATCACCAGTGATTTCTTCCTTTATGACCGCACTTACTAACCTTCTTCCCCCTACTAGAGTATATATAAGTTGCTTGTGGGAAGGAACCTGTCTTGCTTATTTTTGTATCCCTAACATCCAGCAGAGTGCATAGCACATATTCATTTTTTATTTTATTGTTTTAAAGAGTGTATAGCTTTATTTATTTATTTATTTGAGTTGGAGTCTCACTCTGTTACCAAGGTTGGCATGCAGTGGCAGGATCACAACTCACCACATCCTCAACCTTCTGGGTTCAGGCGATCCTTACACCCCAGCCTCCTGAGTAGCTGGAACCACAGGCATGCGCCACTACACCCAGCTAATTTTTGTAATTTTTTTTGCAGAGACAAAGTCTCGTTATATTGCCCTGACTGGTACATGTGGCTATTCGCTACCACACTGCACAACAAAGGGAACCTGTCCATCACTTCAGTAAATCCTATTGGACGGTGTTAGTGTCGATGGAAAAATACTTCTGAGGGGATAATTCTTTTTCGACATAATTCAGTTCAACAACATTCATTACTCCTTTCATATGAGCAGATACCATGTGTGGTGTTGGCAAGAAACAAAAACCAAAGTTACTTCTCTGACCTTAAGGAACTCAGCATTTAATATTTCACTGAATTTGTTTAAAAATATTTTGCTGGGGAAAATTTCTTGCATCTGAGAAGTCATCTACCAAGTGAAGTCAGAAAAGCTCAGTCTTAGCAATGATATGCCAGAAAGTGGATGTCGCTGTCTCTCTTATTACTGAATTATAAAATCGACAACTTAAAAATGAAAATAGATTCAAATACCCTAGACACCAGTGAAGGTTAAGGTTATCATGCACACATGCTGATTATCATGTCAGAGATTAGAATAGGGCCATGTTCCAAATTAACACACAAGTTCTTCACCTGAGTCTTCTTAGAATCAAACAGTTTAGTACTTACCTGTGTTCTAGGTTGTTGTGAAGCACAGTTAAATCCAACCTAATAACATGTACCTTAGTTTAGCAACTGCCTTAGTAACATTTTTGCTATAAACCTGGGAGATACTGGAAATCAAGGGAAAAGCAACTTTCCAATGGCATATGGTAAAGCCCCCTTAGGCTTACAATTAGACCATAAGAAACTAAAGGTCACCTTATGTGCCACAGAGGGTGTCTGTGCATATGTTTAAGATGATCCAGTAGATATACTGATTAACTCACAAACTAAAACTATAAAGAGCAATGGAGAAATGAAGAGAAACCATTTAGTGTGGAAAATAACTGTCTTTCATGTGCAGCAAATTTAGAGGCATATTTACAGAAATATTTTAATCCTTTGCAAAATAACTATTTCAAATGCCATATTTGGTTTTGAATTATACACAATCCCTGCTTTCAGATTTCTCTACTAGTGGCTGGAGGCCAAATATTTGCAATCATATTTGATAGTGACTGACCCAAGATCACTTCTTTCCCTTGAAATTCAGAAAGACAACGTAACAGTTACAAAACGTTTTTATAATAGGGAAAGAACTTTGCATAAACCTATCACTCAAATCTTTATACAGCTTTTCTGTGGTGGCGATCATGGTGTACACATATAAAAGTATGTGTATACTTTCATAAATTGCCTTTTCCACTTAACCTTATGTTTATCATAAGCATTTTTATGTTGTCTTCCCACCTCCCTACTTACCATTTTTAAAATGTATACAACAGACTAAGTACTGTATCCGGCTTATTTAATTAACTATTCTCATATTATGGGCTGTTTGGGTTGCTACCAGCTTTTTACCTTTATATATAGTGCCACCATGAACACCAAAATAGCTTTGTAAGACTCAGTATCACAGGAATCCTGTTTTTGTCTATGACAACAAATTCAAAAATCAATACTCTAGTGTGTGCCCTGTCTCATATTTAGCTGAGTTTAAAACAAACTAGACCATGTAGGCTACTAAAAATAGTCAAGGGCTTGGTGCAGTGGCCCATGCCTATAATCCCAGTGCTTTGGGAGGCCAAGGCAGGAAGATTGCTTGAGTCCAGGAGTTCAAGACCAGCTAGGCAACATAACGAGACCTTGTCTTTATGAAAAATAAAAATAAAAAATTAGCTGGGCACGGTGGCATGCACCTGTGAGGCTGAGATGAAAGGATCACCTGAGCCCAGGAGGTCAAGGCTGTCATGAGCCATGATCATCGTCATGTGCACTCCAGCCTGTGCAACAGAGTGAGACACTGATTAAAAACAAAAAAAGAAGAAGAAAATGTCTAGAATTCAATATCTAATTTTTTTAAAAAAACATGACTGAATGGTAAAAATTATATTATTTCTAGATAATTTAGATGTTACAGAAGACTTCTATTTCCAGATTTTCAGAGTGATGAAAAAATGCAGTAGATTTTGTTAGCAAAATAAAAGATGACCAGTGACTATTATATACAAAGAAATGGACATTTTATTTTTCCTAATGTACTAATCCAGTAGGCTCCTATCCTTGTTTTAAATGTTTCAACATAGCTCTTTTGCTGCTGGCCGACAGGTGCTGCCTTTCCTCCTCTCTACTTTTCTCCACGCAAAGGGGTGTGCGTTCAGTCCTTCTGCTGTTCTCGTGGCCCCCTCGTGATGGCGGGTATCCTCTTTGAGGATATTTTCGATGTGAAAGATATTGACCCGGAGGGCAAGAAATTTGACCGAGTGTCTCGACTACATTGTGAGAGTGAATCTTTCAAGATGGATCTCATCTTAGATGTAAATATTCAGATTTACCCTGTAGACCTGGGTGACAAGTTCTGGTTGGTCATAGCTAGTACCTTGTATGAGGATGGTACCCTTGATGATGGTGAGTACAACCCCACTGATGATAGGCCTTCCAGGGCTGACCAATTTGAGTAAGTAATGTATGGGAAAGTATACAGGATCGACTGAAGCAGCAACACGTCTCTCTGCCTATGTGTCCTATGGGGGCCTGCTCATGAGGCTGCAAGGGGATGCCAACAACCTGCATGGATTTGAGGTGGATTCCAGAATTTATCTGCTGGTGAAGAAACTGGCCTTCTGAACCTCGCCAGAAGTCAGCCTGACTGCCTAATCACTCAGGTCATGGGCATTGTTCAAGCCTGAGTAGCAGTTGCTATTGTTCACCTGTTGAGAGTCTGGCTCTCTGTCCAATGTGAGTGCATCTTTGACCAGCCTGGATTCAAAGGGAAACTGACTTGCCTATGAAAGACCCAGTGGGAAAACTTAAAATGCATAAGAAGTTATTTTTTGTATATGATTTTTTTTTTTTTGAGTTGGAGTCTCACTCTGTCGCCCAGACTAGAGTGCAGTGGCCTCTCCCGGCTACCGCAGCCTTGACCTGCTGGGCTCCAGCAATCCTTCCGCCTCAGCCTTCCAAGGAGCTGGAACTACAGGCATGCGCTACCACGCCTGGCTAATTTATTGATTTATTGTAGAGATGAGGTCTCGCCAAGTTGCCCAGGAGGGTCTTGAAACCGCGGGCTCAGGCAATCCCCTCACCTCAGCCTCCCCAAGTGAGGGATTACAGGCTGAGCCACCGAGCCCGGCTTGTATATGATTTTTACATTAAACTTTAAAAAAAAGTCATTTACTTTAAAAACTAACACTAACCCTAACCCTATCTTCAAAGTTCTAAAAGATAAACATTTTCAACCAAGAATAACCTACCCAGCCAAGCTAAGCTCCATCAATGAGGGAGAATTGAAGTCTTTCCAAGATATCAAATCCCTAAGAACTTATGCTGCCACCAGACCACCTCTACAAGAAACACTTAAGAAAGTATTGAACACAGAAGAAAAGGAAAAAAGAACAACAATGTTCTTCACAAGAGTACAGGAAAAAGATTAAAAACACACATGAACCAACCCCAAAACCAAAAGAAATATAACAAACAAACAGGAACAACAACAACTCTGTAAGAACTTTATGACAGGGATCACTCTCACATTTCAATAATTAGCCTGAATGTGAATGGACTAAATGCACCACTGAAAAGACATAGAATGGCAAAATGGATAAAATATCACCAGGCAACAATATATTGCCTTCAAGAGACTCACCTCATTAGAAAGGACACTCACAGACTCAAAGTAAGAGGATGGTAAACAAATTTTCAGGCGAATGGAACACAAAAGAAAGGAGGAGTTCGCGATCTTTATCTCAGACAAAATACCCTTTAAGCTATCAAAAATTTAAAAAGATACAGAAGGCCACTACATAATGATAAAAGGTTCAATCCAGCAACAAGAAATATCCATCCTAAACATATATGTACCCAACACAGGAGCACCAACTTTCATAAAGCAGCTTCTAGGTAAACTCAAAAAAGATACTGACTCTAACACTATCATAGCTGGGGACTTTAGTACCCCACTCACAACCCTAGACAGATTATCACTACAAAAATCAGCAACGAGATCCAGAACCTCAATGTGACTCTTGACCAAATGGACTTAATTGATACCTACAGAACACTCCACCCAACAACCACAGAATATACATTCTACTCATCACCGCATGGAACGTACTCTAAGATTGACCACACACTGGGCCATAAATCAAGCATAAACATATTTCAAAAGATCAAAATTTTGCCATGCACCTTCTCAGACCACAGTGGAATAAAAATAAACATCAACACCAACAAGGTTCCGTCAAAACCCACAAAGACATGGACACTAAAGAGCATGATGCTAAACAACTCCTGGGTCAATGATGAAATCAAAACAGAGATTAAAAGATACCTGGAAACAAATGAAAATGAGGAAACATCTTACCAAAATCCTGGGATGCCATGAAAGCTGTAGTAAGAGGGGAATTCATATCTCTACAAACGCACATAAAGAAAATGGAAGGATCACAAATTAACAGCCTAACAAGTCACCTTAGGAAGCTGGAAAAACAAGACCACCAAAACCCTAACTTCAGCAGAAGAATCCAAATCACCAAAATAAAAGCCCAAATCCAGGACATA
>CAUYQG010256919.1:0-20991 GCA_963574415.1 Tarsius wallacei
ACTCGGGGCGGGGGCCGCCTCCCGAGGGCTGTCCCCTGGGCGCCCGCTCGGTCCCCCGGGGAGGCACAAAGGAGGCCCGGCCGGGCGCTCCGAGGGAGGCAGCGCTGTCGGGAAAGATCTGCGGCCCTCTTAGTCTCATCCGGAGAGTGAGCTGCAGCCTCGGGTCCGGGGAGAGAGGGGGGCGCGGGAGTCGCCTCGAGTGAGCGCCGAGTACACCGGGGCCGGGAACAGACCCGGGTGTCGGGGGGCGCTCCGGACGGGCCCCGGGGGCCCGGTGGGCCCTTGAGAGGGGACCCCGAGGACGGGGTGAGAGTGGGAGGGCCCGACCAAGTCGCTCTCGCGAAAGAGGCGTCTTTCTCCGTGGCCCGAGGGGGCCTCGCTCTGAGGACCGCGGTGGGAGCGGGAAAGGGGGTCCGGGACCGGGCGCGGCTCCGCGAGGCTGAGGGACGACCCGAGGCGCGGACAGGGTCTCCCATTCGCAGCCTCGTCGGCCCGGGGACCGCGGACCCGCCCGTGCTCCAGCCGAGGGCCAGCCGCGGGCGGGTCGGGGTCCCCGGCCACGCGCTGCGGGCGACCCGCGGGCTCCAACTTGCAGCGCTGGCCGGGACCCCGCGCGTCCCCCTCGCCCAGGTCGCGCGGAGCCTCCTACCTGCTCTGTTCATCTTCCAGCGCGCGGGGCCGGGGCCGCCGTCGGGGCGCGCGTCCTTCCGCGGGTCCGAGCGCGAGTCCGCGCCTCACTCCATGGCCGCCCGCGGGGCCCGCGCCCCCGGCCCGCCCCGCCCCCTGACTCCGCGCGGCGCGCAGGGCAAGGGGGCCGCGAGCCTCGGGCTGGGCGGGGCGGAGCACGGCGCGGGGGTTGCGGGGCGCGGGGCTGGGGCGGCGGGCGCTCGGGCTCGCGCGCGGGGCGCGGGGCGCGGGGCGCGGGCCTCGGGGGCGGGGCCGGGCGGGCGGCGGGGAGGGGGCGCGAGCGCGGCGCGGGGGCGGCGGCCGGGACGGCGCGCGGCGTCGCGTCAGCTCCGGGTCTGGGTCCGGGCTCCGTGCCGCGCGCTGCGCTCTGGCCGCCGCCACCGCCGCGCCCCCGCCCCCTAGACGTTTCCTCCCGCGCCGGGAGAGGAAGGCTTTCTTTCCTTTTTTTTCTGCGCTGTCAGGGATCGAGGGAGCCAGGGTCGAGGCGTCCCCGCGCACATTTAAAGGGGCCGTGGCCGCGGGGGCCCGGGAGGGTCGCGGGACGCGAACCCGGCGAGCTGGGCTTTGGGGTACTGCGCCGTCCCTTCGCCCGGCGGGCCCTCGGCCCCTTGATTTTCAGCTCTGGGTGCTCGTTCGGTCCTGCGTCCGGCTCTACGCTGAGCACGGAACAAGACGGCCCCACATTCTTGCCTTCGTGGAGCTTACATGGGAGGAAGTCGCGGAGACCCAAGACAAACAAGCAACAAATGTCATTTCAGAGCGCCACGCGTGCCTTGAGGGAGCTGAACCCGGGCGACGGGGCAGGGCAGTGGCTCCCGCGTGTGCCGGGGCAGCGTGGGAATTGAGAGAAACGCAGATTCTCGAGACCCTCCCCAGACATAGTGAATCAGAAACCCCATGTGTAACAGCCCCTCCAGGCCACCTGATGCAAGCTGGAGTCTGAGAACCACCAGAGTTGAGAATGGGTGAGCAAGGAAGGCCCCCCTGCGGAGGTGGCATTGAGAGGGAGGCCTGGGTGAGGAGGAGCCTCCGTTATTTCCTCTGCAGCGGCGCCTCCCAGGTGCTGGCCTGTCGTGGGGTAGCACCGACACAGAGAACTCAGACCAGCCTCCTTCCTCAAGGAGCCCCTTCTAATTGTCCACACAGCCCTGGGCAGATAGTTCTGCCACCCCCAGAGCCTGTGGGAGCTCAGAGGAGGCCCCTAGGGGATGACGGGGTCCAACCAGAGGAGAGGCCTTCAGGGTAGAGGGCCTGGCTCAGGCCAAGATTCCCAGGTGCCAAAAGGCCTGGCCTGTGGCAGGAGTGCTGAGGGGTTCGCCTTGGCCCAGTGGGTGCCGGAGGTGGTCCTCACTTCCCCTGCCGTAAGATTCAGAAGTGAATTTGGCCCTTCCGCACGTTCTTTCCATCTCCAAGCTACCCCGGAGGCCTGAAGCCTCCAGGTTTTTGTGGAGAGATACTTGCGACTCTAGACGAGAAAATCTGTGACTGACTTTGGTGTTCCTTAGACAGGCTCTTGACGAACTTTCCGGATCTGTGCATGGAGGTGTGGCAGGGGTGATGGAGGCGATGAGGTAGAGGTGGGAGTGGGAGTGGGGGAGGTGGTGTTGGAGGCGAAAGGAGGTGGACCACCCGGTGGGGGAAGTGGAGAGGGTGGCAGAAATAGAGGAGGCAGAGATGGCAGATCCGTGGGGAGGTGAAGTTGGAGGAGTGAAGGAGGCAGTGGTGATAGAGGCAGTCAAGGTGAAGGAGGTGGAACAGGTGATGGAGTCGAGTGAGGTGATGGAGATGGTGGTAGAAAAGGTAGGGAGCTATGTCTCTGTCTAAATGTGGGTACAAAGGGGTGAGTGTGTACATGGCTCCAACATTTGATGGTAAAAATTTTCTTAAATTTAAATTCTGAAAACTGACCTTGTTTGTGGGATTAGCAATATCAACAAAATAACCTAGGAGCAGGTGAGGGAGGCTGAGGTCATTCAGCTTATCCCCGTGTTACTCCTCACTGCAGGGCCTGTGTAAAGGGGAGGGGGGAGGGCAGGAAGAGACCTCTGTGCTTTGCCAGGCCCTTCCCACTGGTGCTGGGTTTGGGATTTGAGGCTGAGCAACGTCTACCTGAAAAGAACACGTCCAGCTAAAGCCACGTGAGGGTGTGGAGTGATGGGCTGTGAAGTTGAAACACTTATTCCTTTGTTTGCTTTTCCTAATAAGAGAAAATGGATGGAAAGCCTGCAGGCTTACAAACACTCGGCGCTAATACTGGTGTTGGACTTACAGAGCTGAGCCACAGCCATTCGCTGAGTGCAGGAGGAATGCCTGTAAATATCCGCAAAGGACATGGGCATGTGAGGATAACGGCCATCATTGCTACCGTGTTGAGCCTTTGACAAATGTATCTTCCCAAGAATTTTATAAAGAAGTTATTATATCCCCTGTTCACAGATGGAAAAGCCAAGGCTTCGGGAAGGGAAGTGACTTGCCCTCTCTGCTCAGCCAGGACTCATGTCCCATTCACTCCTCGAGGGGTTGGGGGTCTCTTGCTTTGCCTTTTGGGGCAACAGCCCTGCCTGCTTTTCTAAGGGAGTCTGGCAGGGTGGGGAACACAATACCTCTGAGGCAGATGGCAGCAGGAGTCAGGTCTTCCTGAGCTGGCCTTTCCTCTCCCTCCGTCTTTCTCTCTTTCCTTTCCTTCCTTTCTTTCTATTTTGGTTGGTCAGAATAGCCGGCAACTACCAACAACCTCCTGGTGATAAACCAGCAGAGGCATCGGAAGGGGAGTTCGGGGCCCCTCACCACAGTTTTCATGCCTCCAGGGAATAGCCAGGAGTCAGCCTCGGGGCCTAGAGAGCTTGGAATAAGAGGGGCTTGGACGTCCAGGGCACCAGCCAGATGAGGAGGCCGTGGCAATGCCAGCAGGCAGTCACAACAAGGATGACAGCTAACATCTGCTGAACACTCTCGACACCCAATCCCTTACATCTCATGACAATGGAAAGTGATTTTTGTCATTTATCCCCATTTTATAGAAAAGAAAATGGAGAGGGGGCAGATCAGAGAAGTGAGACACTAACTCAAGACCCAGAGCTGGTAGTGGAGTTACATGTAGGTCCGTCTGTGTCCAAGGCCTGCACTGTTCGCTGTATGCCCCGTTTGTCCAAGGCCACCACAGCAGAATCAGGATCAGAATCCTGGGCATCTCTTCCTTCCTTCATTCAACAGAAATACACTGAATGCCAGCTGTGTATCAGGCACCAGGTAAACAGACCAGGCTAAGCTGTGCCCTGCAGAGCCCTGGGGTTGACTGAGGCAGCAGGTCGCTCCACAGCCAGTCGGCCCAAGAAGGGCACTCACAGAGGCCAAACCAGTTAAGCCCCTGACCCCTGGCCCATATTCCAATTATTGGACCATCCCTCATGTGCCTTTGGCCCGCTGCTGTGTTCCCTGGGACTTCTGAAGCCAAAGTCACCCCTCACCGGACCCTTTAAGACCCCATGCCCCTCCCCACCCACACAAAGCTCCCTCCCTCACACCTCTCACTCATACAGAGGTCTTACACACCCTTCTCCAAGGAAGCGAACGTGGCCGTCTTTTTATCACCCTTAAACAAACAGGCTCACTACCTCCCAGCACATGGCTTAGGTTCATGGCAACCTCAGATCCAGGCTGCTGCCACCCAGCTCCTGCTCCTGTTGCCGCAGCCTCCATTAAGAGTTAAGCTATCACAGAAGCTGGATGAGGCCCACTTCTCCAGACACAAATCCGCACCCCAGGATCTGAGCATATGTGAAGGTGCCCATTACCGAGCCTCCAGGCAGGCCATGGAACGTGGTGGTCAGGAGCCACCTCGCCAAGGGTGTGACCTTGGGCGAGTCACTGAGCCTCAGTTTCCATTTGCAAATCATAATAGCTAATGTTGCCAAGTGCTTATTTTGTGCACTCAGCAAGTGTTTTTCGTATATTAACTCATTTCATCCTCAACAAAACCATGAGGTAAGCACTGTTATTACCCTCATGTGACAGATGAGGCTCCCATGGCACGAGGAGGCTAGGTACCTGCCCAGGAATACACAGCTAGTAAGCAGGAGGGATTGTACCCGGGGCTGTCTTTCTTACCTGTGTCAGCATGCTACCTCGCCCCATCAAGTGGAAATGATAGTGTCTGCTCACTAAATGAGGGAGTCCATCTAAAGTCCATCAGTGGGGGGGGGACAAAGGAGGTGCTTGATAAATGATCACTAAATGTCTAGTACACAGTTGGTGCTCAATAAATATTTACCAACAAGCTCACTAGGAACTGGGGCACACAAACCCCACAATCAGAGCATGGCAGGGACAAGAAAGAGCATTCGTTGAGCACCTTCTGTCTACTGCGATGGGCAGAGTAGGGTCGGGGGGTGGAGGGCAATGTGGGAGCCCAACTGGAGGCACAGGGAGGGGGCCTACGCACTGCTTCCTGCCCCAGCTCAGAGGGGTTGACGCGGTTTCATTTCCCACGGCTGGCCACCTTTGTGTCCCACTCCTGTGACTGGGCCCCTTGTGATTCCCCTTCTCCACACGGTGTGCCTTTTTTCACCAGGGATAAAATGCTTACTATTAAAGAAGGAAACTACCCTGGCCCTGAAGCCTCTCCAGCTGCTGACTCCTAGGTGCCTGCAGCCTCGGGCTGCTCAACCTGCAGTACCACGGCTGTGACAACATCAGCCTCTGGGGCTGATCTTCCTCTGCAAAGTAATTGAATTACCTTCTTGGCTCCAGGGAGGAAATCTAAGCCTGACACCTGCCGGAGTGGATGGAGTCTTAGCAAGATGGTCTTCCCTTCCCTTGCCTCAAAGACTGGTGGGGGCATCAGATAAATTCGGCTCAGGCACCCCCGCCCAGGCTGAGAGAGGAGCAGGGCACCTGGAGACTCCTTTTGGCTCCACCAGTCACTGGTTCTATGGCTTTGGGCAAGTCATGTCAATTCTCTGCACCTCAGTTTTCTCCCCTGTAAAAGAGGAGTAAGGAAACCTCTCGGTGGGACTCCATGGCTCAGCCTGTAATCCTAGCACTTTGGGAGGCCAAGGCGAGTGGATTGCCTGAGCCTGTGGGTGCGAGACCAGCCCAGGCAACTTGGTGAGACCTCATCTCTACGATAAATCAAACATTAGCTGGGCATGGTAGCGTGTGCCTGTAGTTCTGGCTACCTGGAAGGCTGAGGCGGAAGGATCGCTGGAACCCAGCAGTTCGACGCTGGGCTGGCTGTGAGTGTGCCATTGCACTCCAGCCTGGGCGACAGAGTGAGACTCCAACTCAAAAAAACCAAAACTCTCTCTTGTCTGAAGTGAGGATTAAATGGATCTTAGTTCCCTTCTCTCTTCACTTTCTAGTCCCTGAAGAGCTCATAGTGTGAGCAGAAAGATAGGCTTGAAATCAGCTAGCTGTGATGTATCGGGGTTGAGTTGAGAGTCGGGGATTAAATGGAGCTTAGGGGGGTGAGAGAAGAGGAGGTGACGTTTGGGCTGGGCTTTAAAAGTCAAGCAGTCTTTTGTAGGTGAGGGGGTGGGCACTGCAAGTATTGAGCAAGCACTGGAGGGATGGAAGAGGAAGGCTGGGAAGGCACGGTGAGAAGGGCGGTGTGATCCCAGCACAGGGCGTGTGTGAGGAAAAGCTCTTCAATGGTGGGCCAGAGTTTGGACTTTACCCCGCAGGTGATGGGGAGCCATAGAGTGTTTCTGGGAGAGGGAGTGACATGATCAGACCTGTGTGGTAGAAAGCTGTGTGGTAACTGGAGTGGTGGGTGAGGGTGGGTCGGGGAGCAAGGCTGGAGGTGGGCAGACCTGATGAGGTGGAACAGGGGTGCCACAGATGACTAGACCCTAATCATGAATATTCTGACCTGCAGCTGCAAGAGTGTAAAGGCATGCTGGGAAGGCTTCCAGGAATAGGTGGGCTTTGATCTACACCCCCTTCAGAGGCAAAGGCATTCCAGGCAGGGGTGGGGATGGAGATGGAGGCCAAACTCGATCCGGCTGAAGTATCCAGCACGCAGGGTGGGGGTGCCTTCAGGTGAGAGGGGCCGGCAGGGGCCACAGAGGCCCTGGCCAGGCAGGTCTTTGGCTCTCCAAGGAAAGGCTGAGCTCTGGGTGTGGGTAGGCTGGGGCTGGGCAGAGCCTGCTTGGACTTTTTATCACTGGGTGGGATTTTTATCACTGGGTGGGATTCAAGGTCTGTGAAGGAAGCGGCCACCCTCTTCCGGCCAGCCATTTCTTCTTGCTCTGGCCTGTGTGGCTTTTTCCCGAGGCTGCATTTCCACAACAGCCCCTCCTGGCTGGCTGGGCGTGGGCATAGCTCTGCCACACACCCAGCAGCAGGGGCGGCCGGCCCTAGGCTTCCTGCCCCTCTCTGGGCAGGCAGATTGGAGGAAAACAGCCCTCAAGCCTTCTTCAAAACAGGAAACTGCTCTCCCTGCTTCCTGAAGGACAGGAACTGTCCCCATGGCAACCATGGGACAAAGAGGCCACGTTAACCCTTCCGAGGGCAGGCCTGGCTGAGAGCCTCTTCTTACCAACCCCTCCTGGGTGTGAGGTACAGGTGGCAGGGGGTCCGCCTCTGTGGCATCCATCTCACCGCCTTTCCAAGGAAAGGCAGGACTGGGATGTTGCACCCGTTGGATGGCTGACAATGTCAAGGTGAACTCAGGGGGCAGAGAGGCCAGTCGTTATTCAGGCCACACGGTGTGAGGGCTTTGGGTTTTATTCTCAGAACAGTGCGGGGCCATAGAGGGGATCAAGGAGAGGAGGGAAGATTCCAGTGCACAACCTTAAATATTTTCTTCTGGCTGTGGGTGCGAGTGGGATTCAGCTCAGAGCGACGGGAACTTGGCACGCCAAAAGGTATCTTTTCTGGGGGACCGTCCCCTGCGAGCCCTGGAGGGACCTGAGTCATGGGGAAAGGCAGTCATTTGTTGTGGCGATGAGGTGGGGGAAGGTGGAGACCCCGTGACCTTTGACCAAATGCAGTCACCACTCAGGAGCCCAGCCTTTCCCTGAATGGTCCATCAGCTACCTCCCATGCCCAATGGCTGGAAGATGTCATTCATCTGATGGGTATAACCTCTTTCCCGTTTCACCCAGCTCCAGCCAAACTGGCCTTGCTCTCCATCCCTGACCATGCCCAGCTCCTTCCAGCCCCAGGGACTTCATACCCACTATTACTGCCCCCTGGAAAATTCCCAAATTTTCGCATGGCTCGGTTTCAAATGTCGCCTCCTCACAGAGACTTCTCTGACAACACTCCCTGAGCCCCCTGCGGTCCCCTCACACGCCTGCATCTGCAATCACCCCATTTATTTATCTGTGTGCATGTGTTTCCTCTGTCTTCCCAACTAGAATGCCAGCCCCAGTAGGTCAGGGCTGGGTCTCACCTGGGAGCCGCTGGCGAGCACTCACTGTGCTCACTGTTGCACTCTCTGTGCTCACTACAGCATCTGCTAAATGCAAGAAACCACCCATCGAGAGGAGTTAGTTGGGGGTGAAGGAAGCAACAATTCAAAGTTTGCACTGTAAAAGAACTAACATTTCTTGAGCACATACGACCACCAAAAGCTGCTTTGGGGCCTGAGTGCACTGGGAGGGGTATATCATTATCCCCATTTTTCAGAAGAGGAAACTGAGGTCCAGAGAAGTAAAGTCTTGTGCTCAAGGAGTTGAAGGTGAACTCAGGGCTCTGCCTTTCTCCTAACCCATCTCACCAGCAGAAAGGGGCCTTGTGCACAGACAGAGAATGAAAAAGGGTGATTGGACTTTCTGAGGGTTCGACAAGGTCACTGCCATGGTTCACACCATTGGGTTAACACAGGGGAGCCCAAACTTCCCGATCTGAAGAATCTTCTGGGCTGGTTAAAATACAAAGTTCCATGCCTGACCCTAGGCCCAGAGAGGTAACATTCCCTGGGGTTGAGGAGAGTTTTCATTTTGGAAAGCATGGGGTTAAGGCTTTGGAGGCCCCATTAAAAGGCAGTGGAGCTTAGAGTGGGAGGAGCATAGGAACCCCAAGTTCCAACTGGGTCATCAGATGATAATTCACCAAATGTGTAGTAGTGTCCAAGGGACAGGGGCCTGTCCACACCCTGCCGTATCGAACCGGGGAGCCGGGGCAGTCGGGAAGGCCCTGACAAGAGACCAATTCTAACCTACCTCTGACAGTCTCCCGTGCTTGAATTCTCCTGGGGACAGGGGAACGCAAGTCCTCACAGGGCCAGCCCTTTTCTCGTTGACTGGTTTTGCAGAATAGAGGTGGCAGTGTCACCTTCCCCAGCTCACCAGGAAGGATGGTGGCTTAAAAAGAAGCATTTTGATGAGCCACCCAGGGCTGACTCCTGATTTATTTTCCCCATTCGAGCTCCAGAGTGTGGACCGCGTCTCTCTGCCCACTCTGTGGCAGAGGGCGAGGGAAGTAGTGGTTCCAGAAAGACCATATTAATTAGCTTAATAAGTGCATGTGCAGCCGTGCGTTTGTGCCCAGAGAGGGACATGGGAGGTGACTGTGACCCCCTGTCATGGACACCATTAATTGCTGGGGGTGAGCCCTCCCCTACCCAAGACCCAGACACTTAGAGAAATGAATCAGGCCCAGTCCGGGAACTCCATTAAAATATGCAGCTGCTCTGGGCGCCGGTCCATTGCCCTGTGGCCTGCGGGATTCTGTCCTTCTAGGAGAGGCTGCCATCAACACATACAGTTCCCTGCAGGAGCAGCCTCCAAGCTGCCTTCCAGCAGGGGGGCCCAGGCTGGAGGCTGATCCTCTCCAGCTCAGGGGGGTCCTTAATGAGGGGAGAGAGAATGGGCTGGCAGGAGCTGTGCACTGAATCCTGCTGATTATTTCCTGCAATATGAGCTGGAGACAGAGCTCTGACAGTGCGGATGTGGGGGCTGAGCCCCAGCCCACCACTGGCGGGTCCTGAGCCCCAGGCAAGTCCCGTTCCCTTCTGGGTGTCCCTCTCCTGGTCTATAAAATGAGACTTTTCTAGCACCTACTTCGGGAGCTCATTAGGAAGACAAACTAAGATAACGACCCCAAAGCCCTTAGCCTGATGCCTGGCACATAGTGACTGTCAGGAAATGTTAGATTTTATTAGTAAGTATCATCAGCGAAGTACCTGGCATGTAGCAGACAGTCAATTAGGATTTGATGTCTCTTAGCAGGTAGACGTTTTCTTGTGTTTTGGGAAGATCTGGTCCGCCTGCCATTTCCCACTGACTTGGTAATTTTTAACCATTTATTAATATTCCTTTCTCAGTTATGCACAGGCAGCAGCACCCAGCCCTCGCTCTCCAGGGACGGTGTCCCAAGGTCAAATCAAGCTCTTACATTGGAAGCCTGAGGAGAATTCACCTCTACCTGTAAACACCTCCCTTAGGATCCAGACCCTCCCTGCCTATGCAGGTGTGGGCTTGGTTTCTGCTCCAACTGGTAGGGCTGTAGTGCTTTAAACATAATCTCTTTCATCTCCATAGGCACTCTGTCTGTATGTATGTCTTTTCATAGATGAGGAGACCCAGAAATTGCCTAGAGACATACAACTGGTGAGCCATGAAAAGAGTTGTTTTCAGGTCTTTTGTGACTCCATATCTGGGCTTCCCAACCAAAATGGAAATAATTTTCCCCAAAACAGGGGTGATCGCGGCAACTACAAGGGTATGAAGGTCTCCTGTGGCCAGGGCACACCTGTGTGGGTGATAGAGCAATACCCATAACCCCTGGCTTCTCCACTTACATCGATTTTAACACCCGTCTATCAGCACCTTTTTTTTTTTTGAGTTGGAGTCTCACTCCGTCGCCCAGGCTGTAGGGCAGTGTCAAGCTCACGGCCACCCCAGCATCGACCTGCTGAGCTCCCGTGATCCTTCTGCCTCAGCCTTCCAAGTAGTTGGAACTACAGGTGCGAGCTACCACACCCAGCTAATTTTTGATTTATTGTAGAGAAAAGGTCTCTCCAAGTTGCCCAAGCTGGTCTTGAACCCGCAGGCTCAAGCAATCCACTCACCTCAGCCTCCCAAAGTGCTGGGATTACAGGCTGAGCCACCGAGCCCGACCTATCAGCACCCTCTTTAAGCCAAGCCTTGGGAGGACCCCAACATGATCAGGTACAGCCAGTGAACCATCAAAAACATCATGGTTCTTGCCTCAAACCCAGGAGTGGCTATATAATTTGTGGGGCCCAGTGCAAAATGAAAATGCACTTGTTCAAAAAGTAAGACTTTCTAGATGGTGGCAGTGGAGCATGCAGGTTTCAACCAAGCAAAGGGCCCTTTAGAGTGTGGATCTCTGTGTGGCTGCCCTGCCTGCTGGCCCATGGCACAGGCCTGCCCCCAGCCCCTGCCTGGCAAGACTGGGGGCAAAATATACATCTATGGGGCAACACCCTGGGGTCCCCTCCCACTGTGGGAGCTTTTCTGTCCTCTCAATAAATCCTGCTTTCAAAATATACACATATATATAGATAGACATCTATGAAGTGAGTGAAATGGCATGTTCACCCCCAGCTCTGTGAGGTGGACACAGTGTCATGAGTTGGCAGAGGGGTAAACTCAGGCTCAGGAAGGTGCCTGACCCACCTTGTGTTCCCCAAAGCCCCGGTCCTGCTCCTACCCCAGGGGCTCTCCTGCCCACTGTTCCACGCTGACCCCCAACCTGGCCTTTGTTTTCCTGATCCCAGAAATAAGGGGTAGTGTTTACCAGGGGCTGGAGTCTGTTTTGTGTTGTGTTTTCCAATCATTGATTCCAACAGTTCCTACAGACGTCCTGCTGAAGGAAAACATGTTTTGCTCGCTCAGCCTCCGACTTCCTCATGGTGCCACAGTGGTGGGGGCCCACAGCCGCGAGGAAAGCGTGGGGTGACTTTTCCCTTGGTTATTTCATTTTTTTCCATCTCGCTGTTGGGAGACAACAAAACATGTTTTCCTTTTTCTCCAAAGGAAATCAGAACTTTCTGCATTGACTACTTGTTGCCTAAATTCATCTTCCTTCTCCTGCGATATCCGGAAGTGGGCGAGATATGTGAGTTAACTTCACAATCAAGCAATATCCTTCATTTTACTGAAAGGACAACCATCCCAACTCAAATCTTCACATACACAGAGCCACCGACCCCACCCCACCGCAATTTGCCTTGGCCTCCTTGTCAGTCCATGCCTACATGTGAAGTGGCTTTACTCTCTCAGGTTCACACATTTGCCCATCGCTTCACCTTTGCAAATGCACAGGACTGGCTAAACACACGCATAGCCGATGTTCTGGTCAGCCTGAATGGCTGCTTAGAGTTCACGGGAACAGAAATGTGTGTGTGGTATGAGGGAGGGGTCAAGAATCTTTTCCGCCATGTAAATATCCAATCCATCCAGCACCATTCACTTAAAGCCTCCTTTCCTGCTATACAGCAGTGTCTCCCTTGTCGTACATCTGGTGCTTCGAAACCTAGGCTAGTTCTGGACTTATCACTCCGTCTTAACTACTGTTGTGACCACTGAAATAGGTGAATCCTGCTTGGCTTAGTAACTCTCCTTTTGTTGAACATTTAGGTTGTTGCCAGTGTTTTATTATTATGACTTGCATCATACTAAGCCATAGTAGTAAAAAAGCAATAACAGTTGAGACTTACGACATGCCAGGCTGTAATGTAAGTGCTTCACGTATATTCACTCATTTAATCTTTACACCAATCTTTAGCAGGAGGTGCAATTACGATCTCTCCTTGGAGAGGTAAGAAATTCAAGGCGCAGGGGGGCCGAGTGTTCTACCCTCAGTCCCATGGCTTCTGCACGGTGAAGCAGGGGTCTGAGCCCCGGCAGGCTGGCTCTAGAAGCTGTGCTTGTATCCACTCCTCTCTTCAGTAAGTGAGGGGATAGAAAAGGGACGCATGAAGGAATGAACAGAATGAAGGTGACGATGCCTTTCTTACCTTCTAGAATTATTAAGTGGCTCAGTGGCTGTGGAACCTGAGAGGCCCGGGTCCCTGCCTCTGCTCCACCGCTCACGGGCTACATGGCTTTGGGCACGTCACTACTTTGTTGTGCATGCATGTGCGCGTGTAAAGTAACCAGTAGTTTTATTTTATTTTTATTTTTTATTTTAGAGTTGTGGGGTACAAGTGGAGATTTACTGCATAAGTAGGTTGCATGCGGGTGAAGTTTGGGCTTCTAGCTGGCTCTCTCCCCGCCGATAGTGGACCAGGTACCCAGTGTGATGCCATATGCCCTACTCACTATTCTTTTTTTTTTTTTTTTTTTGGAGTAGGAGTCTCACTCTGTCGCCCAGCCTACACTGCAGTGGCATGCTCACGGCCACCGTAGCCTCGACCTGCTGGGCTCAGGTGATCCTTCCCCCTCGGCCTTCCAAGTAGCTGGGATTACCGAAGTAAACTACTGCTCCTGGCCCAAGTAACTACTCCTTAAGCCTCAGTTTCCTTGTCTATAAAATGGAAATACTAACCCTACTTCTCTGAGTTTTCCTGGGGCTTCAGGGACCAGCACACTGTCTGCTGGTTCAGAGGAGGTTCCCTGAGGTCTGAATCATCTTAATGGTCACACAGGGGCTTCAGTGACTTTGGAGACCCCTCTCCAAGAGTTCTTGGCTTTGCAGACATTTTAGGCTTCCTGCTGGAGCTGGAGGGACCTTCCCAGATGGGGAAACCGAGGCCTGAAGAAGCTCCGGGCTTGGCTGGTAGGAGTATCCAGAACCTGCTTCTCACAGTGTCTCTCTGCATTTGTAGATCCAAAGCTTAAGGCTGTCCTGGTCATCACTCAGCAGGGTGGGTGTTTAACCTAGAACACCCCCTGCCCCTCTCCTAAGCAGCCCTTCTCCTCCTTCAGGGGCAGCCCCCTCCTCATCACCCCAGGTTGGCTCCCTGACCTGCAGGCTGGGGTCACCACCCTTGCAGCCTTGACTAACTACCTTAGGGTGTCGTCTGTCGGCTGCAGTGGGGCTGTGAGCTCTGTGAGGACCGGCGCCTGCACTGGCTCCACTGACAGAGCCAGGCACATGTGACACCCAGGAGATAGTTGATGAATGAATGAAGGAATCTTACCAAACAATTTTCCAGGGTGACCAATTGTCCTGCTTTGCCCGGGACTGAGGGGTTTCCTGGGATGCTAAAATGTGCCACATGTTGGGTTCAGCCTTCCTGGTCACCTTTCAATCTAGCCCTCAGGTCTCAGGTCAGGCTCCCTAGGGGCACTTGAGTTCGAACCAGGCACAGGTGAATTATTGACGAAGCATTCCAGCGAGGAGGGACACAGGGAGGGCAGAAGAAGAAAGCCAAGCCAGGCTGCTGTCCCTGTTGGAGACTGGCCTCAGCCAGGACCCCCAGGGGTTCTGGAGCACACCACCGTGTGCGCCCCAGGTGAGGTGAGGGGACCCACCCTGGAGAAGGGGGGCGTAGCTCCAGGGGAGGTGCTGGCTAGCAGCCCAGGGCAATGTTCAGGAGAAGAGGGCAGTTGTCAGCCATGAGCGGTGTGTGTCACTGCGGCTGGGGGACAGGAGCACCAGCCCAGTGATGGGGGGGGAGATGGGCACCCTGGTAGGTCCATTATACTTCATCATCGCCATCAGGGAGGCTAAGTGGAATTATCTCCTCGGTGACCTTTCTAACCAAAAGCCACTGAGTAGCTCTTGGTGCACTGAGAGTACAACTCAAAGTCCCCAAAGGGGCCGGCCCCTCCCTGAGACCTGCCCCATGGCTGTTCTCCCTCCACTCGTTCTGCTCTGCCCTCGTTTGCTCCTCTCAGCTGCTCCTCTCCGGTCACCACGCACACCAAGCTTTGCCTGACCTGGGCCTTTGACCCTGCCATTTGCTTCCTCTGCCTGCACTCCCCATGGCTTGGGTCTTTCCACCACTGACTCCATCACTCGGGCCTCAGCTCAGATGCCACCTCTTTGGAGAGGCTGTCCCTGGGCCCCTGCTGATGTCCTCCCGATGCCCCTAGTTACTGCAGCACGTGATTCTGGGTTTTTTTCCTTTCCTTCCTTCCTTCTTTTTTTTTCTTTCTTTTTTTTTGAGTCAGAATCTCACTCTATTGCCCAGGCTGCAGTGCAGTGGCACGCTCCCGGCCATCCCAGTATCGACTCGCTGGGCTCCGGCGATCCTTCAGCCCCCGCCTTCCAAGTAGCCGGAACTACAGGTGTGCATTAAAAATTAGCCAGGCTAATTTTTTTTAATTGTAGAGACGAGGACTTGCCAAGTTGGCTGGGCTGGTCTCGAACCTGTGGGCTCAGGCAATCCACTTGCCTCGACCTCCCAAAGTGCTGGGATTACAGGCTGAGTCACCGAACCTGGCCTTTTCTTTCTTTTTTTCAAGTCCTCACCCTGTCACCCAGGCTGGAGTGCAGTGGCACAATCATGGCTCACTGCAACCTTTATCTCCTGGGCTCAGGCCATCCTTCTGTCTTAGCCTCCAGGGCAGCCGGGACTACAGGTGCATGCCACCATATCCAACTAATTTTTTAAAAAAATTTTTGTAGCGAAGAGGTCTTACTGTATTGCCCAGGTTGGTCTCAAACTCCTGGGCTCAAGCAATCTTCCTGCCTCAGGCTCCCAAAGTTCTGAGATTATAGGCATGAGCCACTGCATCCAGCCATCATTACATTTACCACTATCTGAAATCACTCTGCTTGTTTATTTCTTCAGTTGTTTTGTGTGTGTTTCCATCTCTAGAACGTAAATTCTGTGAGCGCAGGGAGTTCTCCTGTTCTTTACTGTATCTTCAGGCTTGGATAGTGCCTGGCATCTAGTAGGTGCTCAATAAATATTTGCTGAATGAATGAATGCGCCCGAGTTTCACAGGTGACAAAATTGAGTCTCTGAAAAGTCATGCAACTGATATACAAGGTCACCTGCTGCTGAGTGGCAGAGACGTGAGTCAAGCCAGACAGGTGCAGAGGCTGGGCTTCAAACGCCAGGCCGCCCAGATCTTTTTCCTCTTAGTCAGCCCGGGACGGTGAGGATGGTGTCTGATTGTGTCACTGATGGCTCCCTGGCTCCTGGCTCCTGGCTCCTGGCTCGGGGAGAGCCTTTTGGGGCCTGTCTGTGCCCGGTCTGCATTTCCTGGGAACTCCGGTGCGGGGAGCCCCTTCCGCTACGCTTTACCATCCTTTGATCAGAATGTGCTGGCCAGCTCTGCGGGGGTGTGGGGGGGGGGGTTGCCGTCTGCTGCGTGATCAATGTGAATAATAAACGTTTAGAGTTAATAAGCTCGAGTTAACTTCTCTCACTGCAGTGACGAATGGGCTTGCCCGAGCCCATAACTCACGCTGTCTCTGTCGGCTGAGCCTCCCTTCCCTCCTGGGCTCCTCGGCCCCAGCCTGCTGTGAAGTGTTGCGGAGGGGGCGGAGGGAGCCGGCTTGGCGGAGGCCTTATTGATGGCCCTGAGTGCCGCGCTTTAGGGCAGCCGCATGGGCTTTCCGGCTGGTGTTTGACTCCGGAAAGGAGGTGTTGTGGGGAGGGAGGTGGCAGTCGATCGGCCCCACCGCGGGGTCGGGATCTTGGGCAAGTGCTTTCCTCCAGTTCCTCACCTGTCCATCAAGATAATAACCCGGGCTGTTCCAAGAGTCCAACTACCTGACAGATGTGAAAAGCACTGGACACGGGGGAGGGTTTGCAAATGTGTAGAGAGTTGAAGGAGAGGAGCTAGGAATCGAGATCACAGGCATCCCGGCCCCTTCCTCCCCGAAGGGCGGTCCCAGGACCGGCAGCACCGGCCTCACCTGAGAGCTTGTTGGGACCACAGAATCCCGCCTGTCCCGGATCCGCTGGATCAGAATCTGCATATTTGCAAAGATTCCCAGCGATTCCTGTGCTAATTCCAGCCTGGGAATCGCTGGCCTAGACTCAGCAGGGCTAATCAGTCACTTTGGCACTCCCATTCACCAATCCCTTGCCAAGAGCAGACATCGCTAATCAATCACAGCACTCTTGCCAGCAAAGCCTCAGAACCCTTTCTGCACAGCACCCCGGCAGCCTTTGCCACTATTCAGAGCTGGCATCCAAAATGGAAACGGGTTGTTGTCCAAAGTCTAGACCCTGTACCCCCAAATCCTTGACCGAGGTTAGGGAACCTAGCCCAGTCCCTTCTGCAATTTCTGGAAGCAGCTGCTATTCACAGAACAGGAAAGCAGGATGAGGTGCAGAAGAGGACGATGTGGGACACTGAGGCAGGGAGAGTCCATAGGGCTCAGAGAAAAATGGGCTTCCTGTTAGTGTGAAGGTGAGATGGGGAGCAGGCACTTGATATCCCTGGGGAGGCGCAGGAGAAGGGTCCTGGAAAGCTGGACCCCCCAGCTGGGCGGGAAGTGGGCCCTCTTCCATCCCAGCCCTAGGGCTGATTCCTGCCTTTGCTCATGATGAGGACAAGATGGGCAGAACGCCATAAGAACTGTTTGCAAACGACTTTTCAGAAAGCGTATTTGCTACCAAAATTATTGGAGCTGTAGAAACTTACTGCGAAAATCAAACAAAGCAGAAGTGACATGAAAAATTTAATAATCTTGCTGCTGGTGATCCTCTTCCCCTGGGGTAACCGATGTTCACAGTTTAGTGAATATTTCTTGCCAGTTTACTCTTTGCTCTTTCAAATATGTTTACGAAAATAGGAGCATACCATGTGCCTGACTCTGCAACTTGTTATTTGTCAAATAGTATAAAATAAACACAGGTCTGGGTTCCTATGTATGTATGTACATATATATAGATCTAATTTTTTTTGTTTTGAGTTGAGGTCTCACCCAGGCTGGAGCGCAGAAGGTGATCCCTCTGCCTTAGCCTCCTGATTTGCTCAGACTACAGGTGACCACCACGCCCAGCTATTTGTGTGTGTGTGTGTGTGTGTGTGTGTGTGTGAGTGTGTGTGTGTGTGTGTTGCTATGTTGCCTAGGCTGGTCTCAAACTTCTGGGTTCAAGTGATACTCCTGCCTCAGCCTCCCAAAGTGCTGGGATTACAGACATGAGCTACCGCCCCTGGCCAGGTCTAATTATTTTTATCAGCTTCCTAACATCTCATAGTGCCATAATTTATTCAATCATCGCCCTAATGATCAACGTTTAGAGCCTTCTTTTTTATTTTTTCAACAACATCCTTATACTCTCACCTTACGTATCTATATGGTTTTGCAGGATAAATTCTCCAAAGTGAAACTGCTGGATCAAAGGGCATACACATTTTAAACTTTAATACAGATCACTGTCCCAGAAGACTGTGGCGGTTCACACTCCCACCGGCAGCGTCAAACGGCTCAAATACACCCCTCCTTTCTGCCCTGCGTGCCATCAATATTTCATATTTTCCCCAATCTGATGGTAGAAAATGGCATTTCATTGTTCTTTTAATTTGCATTTCCACGACTGCCTGAGAGGGTGAGCATTTTTTATTTGTTTATTGGCCATTTGCATTTCTGTATTTGTGAACTGCCACCTCATATTCTTTGCCCACGTTTCTTTCTTTATTTTTGTTTTATATTTTTCTTACCAATTTTTAGGCACTCTTTGTATGCTGAAAATGTAATTTTTTGTCTCATGCGTGGTCCACATCTGTGCCAAAAAGGTCTCTGCGAGCCATGTGGATGAAATGTTACGTGATGAGACGAGAGGAATAAATGCAAATTCTCGTTCCTGGGTCTGCAAGCCCGCACTACCCCTGGGTAGAAGAGGCGGGTATGTTGACCACTGGTGACATCAGAGGCTGGAGAGTTCAGTGGGAGGTAACAGTGGGATGCAGCTGCTAAAACAGCTGAAAGGGATCTTACGGTGCTTTCATAGAGATGGAGGGTTTATGATGTCCTGCCCACCTCTGAGAGAGGTGGGCCCCTACAGCGAGCCTTTCCCAGGCTGGGGGAGCAAAGGAACTTATGGGTCTAGAGGGTACCAGTGAGACACCCCGGGGAGGTGGGTCTCAGCTGAGAGCGAGGAGGAACTTTCTCCCTGACCACCTATTCCCAGAACTGCACCCCAATTGCCTCCCGCCCCATTTTCTACCTTTTTGTCTCACTCACTCTTAGTGCTTGCGATTTCTAACACACTATATGTTTCATTAATTTTGCATGCTGTGTTCCCTCACTGGAGTGTCAACTCCATGAGGACCGGAGTTTTTGTCTGTTTTGTTTACTGCCGTGTTCCTGCCATAAACACCATTATTGTTTGTTCTGCTCAGAGCTGTGCAGAAATGGGATGAGCTGCCCAGTAGTTAGTAAGTGTCCCATCAGGAGAGGCAAGCAAGCAGAATCTGGCCACTTAGCAGGCTTTGGGGGGGTGGGGGCAGGGAGTAGGAGCAGGAATCCTGGTACTCATCTGTGGTTCTTCTACCAAGGTGAGGTCTGGAAGAGCCTTTGGACCAACAGGAGACCCCCGGGCCTCCCAGGACTACGAGGGGCCTGCGAGCCAGCTATCTGGAACACCGGACCTCTCCAAATGGGTCAACTTCTGTTTATGTTCTCGTCCTGGTCCATCCTGCACCGGGCCCCACCCCTGGTCAGCCCCACGCCAACCTCAGCCCTCCCCCTAGCATGAGGCCCTTGTGTTTTGGAAAATCAAAGTTTCAGTCACAGCAGACTGAAAATATCTCAAAATATCACTTGCGACTTCCTCCTGCTCCGAGGCCCCGCCCGGGCGGGCAGCAACCTTTCCCTTGCTGTTGATTTTCAAGAAAGGCTCTTCGATCGCTGGGACGCAGGGAATTTCCAGTATTTTTCTTCCTCTGGCCTTTTTTATTTTTTTTTTAATTTTTTGGCCTTCAGTGGCCAACATTGTGTTGTCCTGACGCAGCTCCAGGCAGTGTTTTGCCCCAAAGGCCTGGGCTGGGTCAGTGAGGCTTGGAGCAGCAGCCCTGGCTCCTTGGGCGCAGGAACAATGCCTCCATAATTCATTGAAAACTCCCCTCAGATGACTTTTTCCTGTTGCTGATTGTCTCTGCGTTCCAGGCCTGCACAAACTGCTTTTTCCTGCAGCTAAATTTAAAAGGGCCAGACCCTGGAAACAGTGCACCCAGTTGGCCTCTTTGCGGGTGGGTGCACTGTCCTGGATGGAGGCAGAGTCCTGAAGCCACTGCTTCCCCACCTGCCCCGACACACACACACACACACACACACACACACACACACACACGGCTACAGGACAGGCCTTAATTCCTCAAATCATCTTAAGAGTCCCTTGGGCCACTGCCACAGATGTTAGGCTTCAGAAAGCAACTAGGATTGTAGAGGTCAGGAGGCTGCAACTGAGAAGACTTAAGGGGTCCCAGGTGTTGTCCCAGAGAAAGAGAGCAGGTGGGTCTAGGGGTCCACAGGGCAGTGTCAGACCCTACGGGGGCTGGATTCAAAGGGGAAGAGGAAATTCCTCTCAGGCAGAGCAGAGCCGGGAGGGTGCAGGCATCCAGGAGAAGCGAATCCCTTGTCACTGGAGGTGTGCAAACATAAGTGGCATACCTGCCTCCCAGAGGTGTCAAGGGCCGGTGGTGCCCGACGCTGAGAGGGCCCTTCCAGGCTCTTGTGTCTGTGGCCATGACCCAGGTAGGGGAGAGCAGCTGGCCTTTCTGTACTAGCAATCCCAGAAGGCCCAGCGGGCTTGCCTCCCCAATCCCAGAGGGCACAGCAGCCTTGTCCCCTCTGCCCACACAGGCTTGGCCCATGGCTTTGGACAAGTGTGGAGTGAAATTCTCTGGGCTAGACTTCACGCTCTGCCACTGACTTGCTGTGACCTTACAAAAGCCTTTTTGCCTCTCTGTGACTCAATGTCCTCCTCTTCAAAATGGGAAGAATTAGAAGCCCCTACATCTTAGGCATATTATGAGGAGTCAGCAAGTGAACACCTGTAAACTAGTACAGCCTCTGTGGAAATCAGTGTGGTGATTCCTAAAACTCCTAAAAATTGACCTTCCATATGGTCCTGCAATCCCCCTACTGGGAATATACCCAGAAGAACTCAGGTCACTCTATAAAAAAGATACCTGCACACGTATGTTGATCGCAGCATTGTTCACAGTAGCAAGAACATGGAACCAACCGTGCTGCCCATCAAAAGAGGACTGGATTAAAAAATGTGGTACAGCCAGGCTCGGCGGCTCAGCCTGTAATCCTGCACTTTGCGAGGCTGAGGTGAGTGGATTGCCTGAGCCCGCGGGTTCAAGACCCACCTGGGCAACTTGGCGAGACCTCATCTCTACAATAAATCAAAACTTAGCCGGGCGTGGTGGCGCGCGCCTGTAGTTCCAGCTACTTGGAAGGCTGAGGTGGAAGGATCACCGGAGCCCAGCAGGTCGAGGCTGCGGTGGCCGGGAGTGGCCACTGCAC
>CAUYQG010256924.1:0-23977 GCA_963574415.1 Tarsius wallacei
TTTTTTTTTTGAGTTGGAGTCTCACTCTGTCACCCAGACTGGAGTGCAGTGGCCGCTCTCGGCCACCGCAGCCTCGACCTGCTGGGCTCCGGCGATCCTTCCACCTCAGCCTTCCGAGTAGCTGGAACTACAGGTGCGCACTACCACGCCTGGCTGATTTTTGATTATTGTAGAGATGAGGTCTCGCCAAGTTGCCCAGGCAGGTCTCGAACCCGTGGGCTCAGGCAATCCACTTACCTCAGCCTCCCAAGGCGCGGGATTACAGACTGAGCCACCGAGCCTGGCTAGGGGATGATTTTTAAAAGACATTGACAGTAACCAACTGAGTATTTTTTCGGAAAGAAGTTGATTCTAATGACAGGCATGTTCCTACTGCAGGCATGGAGGTTGTAAGCAAACTAAACTTGACATTATAATTTACCTGTGTTTTCTGATTTAATGCCAACCAAGCATAGTACTGTTTATAATTTTGCTTCCTGTGTTCAAAAGAGGATGCCCTCTTCATTTCAATTGCAAACATTCTAGCGGATGTAAAAATTATTTCTGGTTGTGAAGTAAGAAATTGGTATTCTAGTTTGCTCATTTGTTTCTATAAAAATGATGTGTTGGACATTCTCCAACTGCCCTCCAAACACACTCTATGCATTCCTTCACCCATCTCTTTGTTCCGGAAGATTGACTTTATGGACTGAATTACACAAATTTCTTGCCATTTGTCTTTTGATTACACATTTGACCAATGTGAAGTACCAGTAGATCAAAAAGAAAGATAAGGAGTAGGAATTCTGAAATGAAGCAAAGATGAACAAAAATCCACTTTAAACAAAACAAATCAAGACAAAAATACAGGCCAAAATTATCAAAGTACATGTTTTCACAACCTTGGCAATTAAATAAAGTATTACAACAATTAGAGGAGCATTTATTTAGATAAAACACATGAATCTTGGAAGGAACAATGAGCTTTGTTAAAATTGAACTTACCCTATACTCAGTCTTTTTTTCCATGCCTCTGAGGCAGCATTGATAATCAGCAGGCTCACAAGCTTGAGAGCTGTGAAAACCAGCTGCCTGGTTTTCACAGCTCTCAAGAAGCCACTTGAAGGAGTAGGAAAGGTATGGACTGCTTCAGAAAGCTTCTTTCCCATTGATCTGTCACAATTTTATCTATCTGGCATCTCCATGGAAAAGCCCCATTTACAGGCCTTCTTGCAGTTTGACTGGTTTCAGGAACCATGTAGTGGGAAAACCACATATCAAAAATAATCAGTGACAATTGGATAACATTTTTGCTAAGAAGTTGATACCAGTTGGGGCAAACAAGAGGTTGAACAAAAATCTTTAAAGGGAGATCTTGGAAATGAGATATCCAGAGGAAGCTTTAAAAAGTTCTGACATATTTGTGAATATCTAGAAACCACATGCATATGCAGGACTGCATACATGCCCAGGAAAAGCCTGAGAAAAACCTAATCTCTCACCTCTAACCAGGTGACCCTGAAGTTTTATAGAAGAGGAAAGTGAAGACTACGAAATGATTGTAAATTGTCAGTGTCAAAGGTTTTCACACACACACACACACACACACGCACACACACACACACACACACACACAAACCAGCAACAATAAAGCCAGGTGAGGTTGAGCCCTAATTATATTATTTTAAATGTCTAATTTTCAATCAAAAATTATAAGACGTGATCTATTTCCAGTAACAGCAGTGACAAAATAACAGAAGCAAAAAGAATCTGACACCTGGAGGAATGAAAAAGTTCAATAAATAGCTAAGATTGCTCTTAAGTGCTCCTAAGAGGATATAGGATCCAACTACATCTAGCTAGGGATTCCCAGTGCTAAAAGGTTTGGGGAAAAGAAAATGATGGTCTTGGAGAGAGAGAGAATGGTGAAAAGACTATTTCATTCTTCTTTAATAATGATGAGGAAAATAGTTTCTGCTGACACTATAAAGCCCAGTTATGGATTTTTTTTTTTTTGAGTTGGAGTCTCACTCTGTCACCCAGACTGGAGTGCAGTGGCTTGCTCCCGGCCACTGCAGCCTCGACCTGCTGGGCTCTGGCGATCCTTCTACCTCAGCCTTCTAAGTAGCCGGAACTACAGCTAATTTTTGATTTATTGTAGAGACGATGTCTTGCCAAGTTGCCCAGGTGGGTCTCGAACCCGCAGGCTCAGGCAATCCACTGGCCTCGGCCTCCCAAAGTGCTAGGATTACAGGCTGAGCCACTGAGTCCAGCTATCTACTCAAAGACTGCCTTTTTAACAAGTTGGTTTTTTTATTTTTATTTTTTTTCATTTTCATGCCATAGAGGAAAGATAAAACAAGAATTCCTAAGGGATAAAAAAAATCAGGTAAAAGTAAAGAAAATCGCAGCAGAAAAATCAATTAAAAGATTATTATAGTAGGGTGAGTTGAGTTTAAGGTCTAAGTTATGGATGAGGAAAGTTAGTAAGGAGAGATATTATGTAAGAACAGGACTTGTGCCCAATTATGAGGAGGGAAAAGAAAAATGAAAATAGATCTATAATAACCCAGTGATCTAGACTGGTGAACGAATGGCATGGTTCTTCACCAAACTGAGGTTTAGGGGGAGAATGGAGAAGATTGTGAGAAAATGGCTTTCATTTTGAACATTCATATTTTCAAATGCCTGATTTTACAAGTGTAGAAACTGAGTCTGAGACAATATGATCTGCAATCACATAGTTACTCACTGGGCTTGTGACAGAACCGGGGAAGATCAGGACAAGACCTTAACTCAGGTCTCACATCACCAGGCACCAGTATACATTATGCAAGGCAAACTTTTCTTAGCCCAATTATGTTAAAATAAGGGAGATAAAATGGTTCCTTAGGAACTCATCCGCGAAGTCAATGAATGCAAAATGAATTAAAGGAATAGAAAATAGGAAGATTTTTTGTTGTTGTTGTGTTATTGTTGTTGTTAGAGGGAAAAGTATCTCCAGTTTGGTCTTGGAGGCAGAAATGTCTCCAGTTTATTTTGACTTTATTCATAATGAATGAATATGTGTCTGAAAAGTGATGCCAATCATAAAGAAGCTTACTCAGTTGAGAAAGGATAGAAATGGAATACCACACATGCACACACAAATGCATTGGCATTACCCAACCAAGCATTTTGCAGAAGAAAGATGTTTCAGTTTCTGGATTCAATTTCAGTCATATTTCTATGGCAAGAAAGGGGGTTATAGGCAAATGAGGCATGATGCTATAATTAAGTCCTCATACTCCCAAGTAAACTGATATTATAATTTGTATTTTTTTTTTTTTTGTACTGGAAGAGGATGCCCTAGTCATTTCAATGTCAAGCATTCCAGCCTTTGGGAGAATTATTTTGGAGTGAGAGGTAAGAAGTCTGTATTCTGGCCTATGAATTAGTTCCTGTGAGCATGATATGCTTCCATTTTTTCTAGCAGATTGATTTTTATAGACTGTATTACCTGGATCCTTCACTCTGGCATTTGCTCTCAAAATTTGGTACCAGCAGGAGATCAGAAGAAAAGAGGAGAAAGAAAGAGGGAGCAGATTTATTTCTGCAACATTTTCTAGGTTTCAGGTTGGCATTGGTGGCATTTCCTTTCTAAAGCCTAGGCTCATACTGGAGGAATCCTTGTCTTCAGCCCCAATTCTTTAGGTTCTGACAACAGCTCCACCTCCTTGTCCCTTTAGGCCAAGCTGCAGGAATGATTCCTAGTTGTAACCGGCCTAGAGGTGCTCCACCGTCCCTTATTGGATTATCTTTACCGTGCTCATACTTCTGGAAACTATTCTTTGAAAAATCTATTTTAAATCACTTAACTTGAGTGTGGTATCTTTTTCTTACTGGCCCCTAGATTGACATAACAAAACACACTAACATAACTAACAGACTAACATAAGGTTAGTGTGAATTGACCCCTGACTGGTGAATACGCACTCAATTTACTTATATAATCACCTCTTTGAGCTTACAGGATGAATGACTGATTCCAGCAACAGTAAATCCACTAGTACTAGTACTCCAAATGGCCTGATAGCGCTCCTAACTTTGCTGTGTGACTTTCAATATACTCCAGATCGTGGCTGCTATGTTCGCCCATTTACTATCAGAACTGAACTGTGGAATATAAAGAGTAACTCATTGGATCATCTTGGAGCCAAATAAATTCTTTCCTATTTTATTTCCACAAACATAGCTGTACTTCCCCATGATAATCAGGGTCAATCTCACCTGCCAGGATAGTGACTCTTCCTTGTCTACTACTCTCTTGGCACAAACAGCCTAAATTGTCTGGGCAGCAGTCATAGTTTAAAGTTTAATAGACCTCTTGCTGTGTACCCTTAAAATCTTTTTGCTCTAGGATATAGCATATTTAAGCCTGAAGATCTTAAAATTATTGGCAAGGGAAACACAAATACTCCAAGTGTTTCCTTGGAAGTGACGGTCAAGACTATTCCTACTTTGACCCTAAGGTGTCTGTACCCAAGCATTTCACCTGTTGGCACACAGCACCACACATTGTTCATTGATTTTGGTTGTATTCAATGACAATGGTACTCCTCCTACACGGCTTATCTTTTCTTTCTTTCTTTCTTTATATTTTTTTATTTTTTATTTATTTTAAACATATTTTTTATTTTAAAATAGTGGGGTACAGTTAAGGGTTAGGTATACAAATATGCATCGTTCAGGCACCCTTGTTGATAAGGGGTGTCCTCCAATCCCCAGACAGATATTGTCTACCATTAATTCCCCCACCCTTGCCTTCCCTGTCCTCCCCCCCTGTAGTTTCCCATCACTGTCAATCCTTTTCTTATAGTATTACGATAGATGTTCAAGGTCCACCACGCCAGTACTTCAGCTGCTGCCTTAAAAACCTGCTCCATTTTTATGTCAAGTCACTAAATTCTTGGTGATACAGTATGAGACAATACTACAGAAATTCATGGTTATTTACTGATTGTCTTATATCCTCTATTATAGGACTGGTTCCTCGGTATAAATGTGAATGTATGCATATTCCCTTGAATAGTAATGCTGGCTTGTGCTATTTAGATAGGAAGGAAAAGTCCATACCTAGAATATTTGTTGAACTCAGTCACAGTGAATGACTATTTCTTTCAAGGTGCAAGGGGGTCCAACATAATCACCTTATCATCATGCAGTTGGTTGGTCTTCTTGAGGCATGATGCTGTTGTGGGGCTCAGTGTTGGTCTTTGTTGCTGGCAGATTGGACATTTGGCAGATGCAATGTCAAGGCCAGCCTTGTGTGTTGGAGTGCATGCTGTTAATTCTAGACATAGCCTCTATTCATTCCTCCACCCTTGCTGCTCTGTCCACTCACTGTGCCAGCTAGAGGTAGCTGAAGTCAGAGGCTGCCAGCTGCTAACTAGCTAAGTCATTCTAAATACCTGGTTTCTTAGTGTCTATTTTATAGTGGTCAATCTCAGGTAAGCACTGACTTATGATCCAAAAATCTTTACCTTTTATGCCACTTCCACAGGTCTGTCCACATGCCTTTTCCCCAGGCTTCTTTGTCACTGATCTTCCAATTGGTGATTGGACAGGCTAATGATCAACACTTCTCTTTTCATAAAATAATAAATAACTAGCTGCATCTTTTGAAGGAGTGCTTTCAAAATGTGGAGAATTTCTCCTAATCAATGACATTCAGGGCCACCATGCAGTAAGGCTGTAGTGCTACAGTAGTTTACTATTGGTTTGCACTGCATAACTGAACTAACCCATGTACAAATTATACTCTTTCTGATTCCTCTTCTGAAAGCCACAAATAAGAGCCCTCCTCAGTGCTGCCATCAGTGTGAAGTGAGGGATAGGTACTCATAAGACAGTAGGAGATGGAACATCTTGTTGTGCAGTTTGTTTGTGTATTCATGCTCAGCTCATGCCCAATCCTGCATATACCATTTCCATCTTATGATAGAATGCTGCTGAACCTGCTTAACCTTATGACTTTCTGCTTAGAACCAGTACAATTTGACCAGTTATGGGTTCAAGGTCACTTGATATTATTTGCATCAGCATATGTCTTATCCCTTTGCTTAATGGAATGTCCTATAGGATTTCTCAAAGTATATACTCCGCTGGTGGGTCATCCAGTCTTATATATTAACTCTATACCCGTGAATACTCTCCCATTTTCTTCTGGAAAGTGTTTTCTAGGTCCTGCAGCACATTTTTCAGTTAGTTTATTTCCTCTCTCATCATGTCCAGTACCCTCCTTGCTGGGTTATGTTGTGACAGGAACCTATTTGTCTAAAGTCCAGGAGGAGGGGGGGAGCTCCTAAAAGGGGCTCATGATGAAATCTATAAAAAGACTTCAGCATTGTGGTTTTTTTTTTGTTATTTAGTTTTTATTTCTCTGTGGACATGGAAGGGAATAAGGAAAATATGGAACCCAAAGAATTGTAGTGAAAGCACAAAGATTATAGAGATACTGCGAGAAAATGGGATGGAGGGGGTGCTCTCCTGAGCTACAGAAGGAATGATCTGGTAGTTTAAGATAAAACAAGTCAAATGTATTAGAGTTGTCCACAGTCAGCAATGGTGATCTTCTTGCTGGTCTTGCCATCCTTGGACCCAAAGCCCTCCACGGTTTGCACAACATTCATGCCCTCTTTCACATTGCCAAAAATCACATGCTTGCCATTCAACCACTCAGTCTTAGTAGTATAGATGAAAAACTGGGAACTGTTTAGGTTGGATCTGGCATTTGCCATGGACAAGATACTGGGACCTGTATGCTTCAGGATGAAGTTCTCATCATCAAATTTCTCCCAATAGATGGACTTGCCACCAGTGCTATTATGGCATGTAAAGACACCACCCTGGCACATAAACCCTGGAATAACTCTGTGAAAACAGGAACCCTGATAATTGAATCCTTTCTCTTCAGTGCTCAGAGGACGAAAGTTTTCTTCTGTCGTTGGAACTTTGTCTGCAAACAGCTCGAAGGAGACGCGGCCCCAGGGCTCGCCATCCACAGCAATATCGAAGAACATGGTGGGGTTGACCATGGCTGATGGAAAAAGGTTCAAGGCAGTGGTGTCTGCAAAGCCACATTGTTTTTAAGAAAGGGGAAAGCAGTTAGCTTTTGAAGGGAGGAGTCACTTTTGTAGGTCCAGAGAATTAAGGGGAATCTGAGGACTCAAGTCTTGCAAGTATGTCAACCTAGATTTGTTCTCATCTCAAGTTTCAGGGTCCAACTGCTTTTCAATCTGAGTCTTGTTATAGTAGATTTTTATGCTTGAGAATCTAACTCTGCTACTTTTAAAATTAAATCCTATTCTAATTTTCAGCTTTTTCTGCCCTCCAGTTACAGGAATGAGAGTGTGTTTATATGTTGCTGAAAGAAGCTTTTTGGCTCTACCTTCTACCCTAAATTGGCAAATAATTACTATCAGTTTTTTCATTGAATTTCACCAATGCACTGGGCAACAGCCTTCCAATGCCATAGTACTTTAAAAATTATTATTTCTGCAGGACTGCTCAAAATCTGAGATATTATATCTCCCATTCACTTTCTCATCTTATTTTACCACTGGTGAAATTCTAACAATCATATTGCTACAGTATGCCGGGAGCTGTCAGTATTTCAAGTACCATCAGTGAAGTGGTCCTCGTTGCCAACTAGCCAGCAGGTGATGCAACACCAAATCCCATTTTTGAATCTTTTTCTTCAGATCACTCATGGCACCAACTATACAGGTTTTGTTCCTTGGGAAACAGACTCTAAAGTGGATACTTGCATGTGGGAATGTTCTCAAGAATAACACCTATGAGGATCTAAGGAATCAGGATCTGAAACAGAGATAAGAAAAGCTGAACTGTGATGCCCTTGCAACAGAATACTCAATTGATCCTACACAGAGTTCTCAAGCTGCCATGATCTTCCAGGATATGTCAAACTGAAGGAAGGAGACCTACTTTTATACCTCTGCATTGACCAGCCACTGGATGTGGGTTGCCCTTGAGAGGGAGCTTAACCTTGGGTGAGTGGTTTCCCTTTGACTGAAGGAAATTTCTGGGGAGGGACTTGGATAGGTGTTTTCAGTTACAAGCATTCCTCTCATTCATGGGTAAGAGTACCTCAGTCCTGAAAGACTGGTATTGGAGGTATACCACAGCATCCATGCAGGTTAAGTGAAGAATCAGCATTTTTTATCCTGTTAGAAACATTTTAAGAAACGGATTCTTTCTGACATTAATCTCTGCCTGCTTCTGTCCATCCTTAAAGCTTCTAGGACAGTCAGCAACATTAAAAAAATTCCATCGTGTAACTCTTCATCCCAACTGTTCCCATCATTGCCATGGAACACTCTGTCCTCCAGAGCTTGACACACACTGTCTTGTATTTACCACTTTCTTTGGCATGCTGTCTCATCATTACTCACAGAAATTCTAATTTTTTATATAATTATTATTTTTGAGATATCACAATGTTATTATCTCTGCTTAAAGTTTCCTGGCTACTTTCCTCTGCCATATGTTATATTTCAATTTGTCTATTCACATTGCTGCCTCTTCCCTTAGACTATGAACACTTTACAGACATGGATCAGAACATTTGGTTCTGTATTTATATTATCTATAACAGGGCCCAACCTAATAACGGTATATAATATTTTCAAAATTAATAGATAATAAAAGCAATATATAATTGTCAAAAACACCATTTTGAAAATGATTGATGTAATAGAACTGGGAAAATGGTATGGTTCATAGTAAAAAAAAAAAGCTACTGTGTGTTATACTGTATGAATGTATATTCATACTGTGTATACATTCATACTGCATATACTACTGTATGAATTGTAAGTGTGCTTTCCTTTTGGATCTGTCACTCTTGGCCCAATACTTTCTTCCACAGTCAGTCATATTTTGTTTAATGATTTTTTAAAAGTTAACTTCTTTAATAACACTTTATTTGAGAAAATGTAGCTATCTTTAAGAGGATCCAAGATTCAGTTTTAAAGAATAAAAGTGTCATTCTTCATAGTATCACCATTGTTTCATGAATATTTTACAAAATTGAGTCATGGACATTGGAGTTTTCTCCTGGGATGCTGGGAAATTGAAATACTGAAAGTTACACTATAAAATTAAAAGCTCTAGCTTCATGTTTGAAGTTGATCTAAAAGTTTAAACTTTCCAAAAAAGCAACTAAATATTCATTAAAATCAGATACGAGTTTATGAATACAAAAAAGTCTTCAAATAATATTGTCTTTTTTATCTTCAAAGAAACTATATGTAAAAGGAATAATTCTTTGTTTTCCTCTTTGTTTTGCTTCATAATCATTACAGTTATATTGTGTATGTCTTACTCTATATACACAATCCAGTTGCTTATACATTTGGTAAACCACTTTTCAGAAGAAAATAATCTAGGATGCTTTGTGCTCTAGCAATTTTGATGACATTAAAACAATTGTTCAATGAGATAAAGAATGAAATAATAAAAGTAAGTGACATTTTAGCTTCTTTTCATTTGAAGCAGCATTTTTTATCCTGATAATGCAGGTATGCTTTTTTGTTTATTTTATACAGTAAGAAAATATGCTATCTTAGAACACTTTGAATAATGTTTTATTATAAATCAAAGAACCAATTATTTCAATTAAGAAATGATCTGGCAATTCTATCAAGAACTTTATATCTAGAAATATAGTTCAAATATGAAAGCTAGCTATTTTCCAATTAGATAGCAGTGGGGCTGAATTTTGAAGTGAAAAATTATATGATCAGTATAGGTTGAGAAGTTTTTTTTTTTGTTAGTGCTAAAGGACTTTGATAAAATCATTCTTTTTTTGTCACCAAAAGAAGTAAAAGACAAGAAAGACCAACATCAATGGCAAAGGATGCAAAGGTCAGAATTAAATCAAACACAATTTTTAAAAATATCTTTGTTAGAATCAGGATCAGCAGAGCATCGGGGAGTTTTACTTGAATTCCCTAGCCAGTGAACATAAGGAAAATTCTTGGGTTAACGTCATTAGGAAGGATCAAAGTGTTTAGGTAACAGATACTGAAAAGGCTGGTTCTCAGTATAAGAGAACATAAACAAATTTAATTTATCTCATCCAACTAGCCAGATATAGATAAGAAAGCCATGCAATATGGGACTTGCCTGGGAAGTCCCAGTTTTCATCTCTCTTCAGGTTAGAGTCCTTAGAATAGAAAATGATTTGTGGAAATGATTGTGGTAGTACAGATGTCACAGGTTAGTCCCTGATGTTAACTCACACAAATATGGTTTTTCAGCATTAGGGTTCTCATATCTTGAAGTAGATCAATGATGGTGTTTAGAAAGCTATAAAAGACAACAAATTGCCACAACTACATTATGTATTGTTATAATTGTTCTATAGTATTATTAGTTATTGTTGTCAATGTCTTATGATGCTTAGCTTATAAATACACATCTATGGATATAGATGTGTAGGAAAAAATATGGTGTATGTAGAGTTTGGTACTATCTGTGGTTTGAGGTGCCTACTGGGGGTCTTGGAACACATTCCCTGTGGATAAAGGGGGACTATTTTAATTGTCATAAGAATGAAACTTTTTCTCAGTGGTAGAATTGTTAGCCATGAGGAAGCTACCCCTGGGATTAGTTCTCTCCTCACAGCCTTTTATGGATACTAAGACTAATGAAAATGTATCAGATCTGGAAATTGCTGTGGCCTTCAGCAATCCCCTTGATGCTTTTGGGGACTCAGTTTTCCCAGGTGCAAAAACAAAGGGCTAGATCTCAATTATCTTTAAAATATATCAAGCTTAAGAATTAGAGTCTCTGTTATTCTCCCTCTTTCCTGTTTTGTGCTCAAATCCACCTTTTGTATTCATTCCATTCCATCTTGCATAAGTCTTCTTGCTGTTTCTTGTCATCTCTGCCAAGCAAGAAACACCTCTAGAGACTATTAGTCAGAGGCACTGCATAATTATCATCAATATCAGACAACAGGCCTTCATCGGGGAGAAAAGACTGAACAAGGATGAAAGCAACAGCCATTGTACTAAAATGGATGGACAAAAAATTTCACCAAGGCCAAAATGCATATCACACTGGATTACTACTTCTGTTTTTTATCTATTTTATTTTCCTTCCTGATCTTTTCTTCTTCTCATTGGGAACGTTCCAGGAATATTTTGTCCAAACTCTATAGAAATGGCAAATCATAAAGGCTTCCTTGTCCCTCCCCAACTCCAGCTCCTAGCTTGAAAGGAGCTAATAACTTTCTCTTTTAATTTTTTTTTATTTTAATGATGTGGGGTAAATTTCAGGATTAGGTATACAAGTGGTCATTGTGCAGGCAAAGTTTGGACCTCCCTTTGGTCCCCAATTCACCTGGTTTGAGATCAGGTACCTTGTTGATGTTGTACCCCCCCTCCCCCAACCTGGCAGTATCTCATTGCTGCCAATCCCTTTCTTACAGTATTATGGTAAATGTTCAAGGTCCTCTTATGAGTGAGAACATGTGGTACTCTGTTCTTTGTTTCTGTGATAGATTACTGAGTATGATAGGTTCTAAATTCATCCAAGTTGCTGCGAAGTTCATATGTTTGTTCTTCTTTATGGCTGCATAATATTCCATTGTGTATATGTACCGCATTTTTTTTTATTCAGTCCATTTTCGGTAGCAGCATGGTTAGTTCTATGTTTTTGCTATTTTGAATAGTGCTGCAATAAGTATACGTGTGCAGGTATCTTTTTTCTAGAATGATTTGAGTTCCTCCGGGTATATTCCGAGTAGGGGTGCTGCTGGGTCATATGGAAGGTCAATTCCTAGTTATTTTAGAAATTGCCACGATGTTTTCCACAGAGGTTGAACTAGTTTGCATTCCCATCAGCAGTGTAGAAGCATACCCTTTCTCTGCATCCTCACCAGCATCTATTGCTTTTTGTTGTATTACTCATGGACATTGTACTTTCCCAAATAAAGACCAAGATAAACCCATTTCAACCAGTCAGAACCATCCCCTCAAAGGTCTTGTCCCCATCTCTTGTCTTCTACAATCTCTTCTGTACTCTAAAAACTCTTCTCTTTCTAACTGCTCAACAAAATCCTGCCCGTGATTTAAAGCACAGATCAAGTGCCACTTCCTCCCCTGTGTCCTGCTGTGAATGATACATGTAATTGTTCCCACTTGCCTGTTTTATCTGGACTAAGGATCTGGAGACACGTCTGAAGCTCCCGCTCTGCCACCTAGTAGCTCTATGGTCTTGGACAAGTCGTTATTCAGCAATCCATTTGAACCTTGGTCTCCATATCTGTAAGATGGTAGTAGAGATCCCACTTCACAGGAGTGTTCTAAGGGTTAAATGAGATAACTCATGAGAAACACTCCAGGTGCTTGTTGTCTGTCTCCCCCGCTAGAAAGGCAAGTGCATGGCCAGGTTCTTTGTCTGTTTTGTTTTCTCTGGCAGCCCCAGAACAGCATCTACCACATGGTAGGTGCTCAAATGTGTGCATATATACAGAAAAATATATACTTTTTTCTGGTTTAGCTTTAAGGAGAAGTCAAAGTTTTTCTGCTTGTACTAAAAAATCAAATGATCAATGATTGTGATGTTTAATAATATTTGAAACTGGAAATTACACTAGAGAAAACTAAAGGTAGATGATTCTAAATTTTGGGTGGATATAGTTGTTCTTCTTCCACCCGTGTGCTCTGTTATCACTGCGATGAGTCCAAACACTAATTGTGACCATTTTCAGGGGCTCCAGATCTGTTTCCATGTAACACTAGATATTTAGTTCAGATTATAGAAAGTTGAAGAAAGAAAACCCAATGTAGTCTGTTGTTTAGTGAAAAGAAGTTTAAATTTGTGAAGAGCAGAAAATTAGTTACATGTCAACAAAGAGGGAGGTTGAGAAAACATGAATTTATGAAATAGAATATTGCCATCATACTTTACTATTAAACATGAATGGAAGTGGGTATTGTGAATTATTATTGCCATGCCCTTGAAGCCTGGCAGTACATAAGGATATTGGGTAAACTACACTATAGTTTAGAAAATGACTGTTTCTAAAACTGGCAAAATTTAAATAAACTGGTATTTATTAGGATAATGTAATGTATTGGGAAACCAAATAAAATATGTTTGGGAATCTTAGCGGTGATTGATCCATTGTACTCTAATAGTTTTTACTATATCCGCTAATACTTTGTCAGACATGAGGTATCTGGAGCTCATTTGTCAGTTGAAGGGCTTTCTATTAAGTGGAACTTATGCATGAAATTAAAAAAAAATAAGAACAAAGATCACTGAAAACCATGGCTTGTCTGCTACTTGTATCTACACTTGACCAAATGGACCTAATAGACATCTATAGAATACTTCATCCAAGAGCCACAGAATATATATGCTTCTCATCTGTGCATGGAACACCTCTATAAGATTTACCACATGTTCAGTCATAAAGCAAGTCTCAATAAATTAAAAACAATTGAAATCATACCAAGCATCTTCTCAGACCACAGTGGAATAAAATTAGAAATCAATAACCAAGAGGAACTCACAAAGCCACACAAATACATGGAAACTAAACACCTTGTTTCTGAACAACTTTAGGGTAAACAACAAAATTAAGACAGAAATTTAAAAAATATATTTGAAACTAGTGAAAATAGACACACAATATATCAAAACCTCTGGAATACAGCAAAATCGGTGTTAAGAGGAAAGTTTATAGTTCTAAATGCCTACCTGTATCAGGAAAATATATTTCAAATTAGAACCTAATGTTATACCTAAAGGGACTAGAAAAACAAGAATAAACTAAACCTAAAGCTAGCAGAAGAAAATAAATAACTAGAATAAGAGCAAAACAAAATTAAATTTTGACAAAATAAATCATACAAAGAATTTATGTAAAGAAATTGGTTCTTTGAAATGATGAACAAGACTGATAGGGAGCTAGCTAGATTAGCAAAGAAAAAAAGAGAATATTCAAATAAGCACAATTGGAAATGACAAAGGTGACATTACAACTGATACCATAGAAACACACAAAAGATTCTCGGAGACAATTATAAACACCTCTATGCACACAAACTAGAAAAACTAGAGGAAATAGATAAATTTCTGGAAACACACAACATCCCAACAATGAACCAGGAAGAAAATGAAACCTTGGATAGAACGATAATGAGTATTTAAAAAAAAAAAAAACTTCCAGCCTAAAACAGCTCTAGAATGGATGAAATCATAGCTGAATTCTACCAGACATACAACGAAGACCTGGTTCCAATCTTACTGAAATTATTCCAAATAATTGAGGAGGGATTCCTCCCTAACTAATTCTATGAAACCAGTGTCATCCTGATACAAAAATCTGGCAACTACACAACCAAAAGAGCTTCTTTATAAATACATTTTTACACAATTTTATTTTCTACCCTAAACATTATTTTTACTCTCCTCTTCTATACAATTCTAGACCCATCTCCTCACACTTCCCACCTCACCACATACACACAGAGGAAACCACACACACCAGGGAGAAGAACTAAAATAAAAAAGACCATCCCAATTGTGTGTCCTTGAAAAGTATAGGTTTTTGATAGACTATTCCATAAAGTGATTTCAAATTATATACAAGGAATTTCTTATCCATATTCATTTGTTCAAATTATTTTCTGCAATTTTCTGAGTGAAATTAATCTTCCTTCTGCTGTGCTCCTAAATTATTCCTACTTCTGCAAATCCTTTGTACCTCATCAAGAGACAGAAGTACTTTGTGACTTTTTCTTTCCTCTTCTGATAAGTCCCTTATTAATTTAGAGACTCCTCCCCAGTACAATCTCTCTGTCTTTTGCTTTGAAATGTGATCTTTTATTTTAGTACTGAAGAGTTTTGTATCCCATGAAAATTTTCAGTTGAGAAAAGTGGAAAGCCAATTTTTTTTTTTTTTGCTACTAAGGGCATTTATAATTGAGTTAAATATTATTAATTACAATTTTGTGGATTCCTATCTATGTTTTTTCAAAGAAATTCATGATTTGGCAAAATTAGAGAATAAGTGAGCAACAGCAGAGATAATATATGCATGAAATAAACAAATATCATAGAGAAATAACATAGAGTCAAATCCTTACCACAAATCAGAATAAAGCAAAATAATACGCTTAGGCAAAAGAAAGTCATTCTGCTGTTCTCTTATCAGTTATTCCAATTCCAGAATAAAAGAAAATAACAAAATTTGAATGCAGCAGGAAAACAATGCATTTCCGAATTGAGATGAGTCAAGACTTGGTTCACAAAGCAGTGAAGATCAGAAGGCTAGATTTTTCTGATAAAGACTATTTTTCTAGCATTACCTTATGTGTTCTATTTTGCTATTTGCCTATGATGTGTCTTTGATATGTACAGTGAGTTTTATCTTATCTGTGTGTGTCAAAAGATAGCCAATTCCAAATTAAAGTTTTGCAGAACACTTACTACAACAAACTAGAAATTTAAATGTATTTCATGTCAATCTTTTGGGAGATATGTGTAGAAATTGTATTGGCAAGGAATGTTCCCACGTGAAAGAGGAGACAAACATTTCTTGAGTCTCTAATCGTATGTTCATTGTTTTTTTTCCCCCAAGTTTTCTCTTTGAAGAAATTTCTTGATTACTCTTAAACTTTCCATTTTTTAAAATCAACTCTGCCGCTTTGCCCTTGATTACCCCATCTTCTATATTAGCCCCCTTCCCATTATCCTTGTTTTTCTTTATGTTGATCTTGTATTTTAACTAGCAATATTTGTATGACTGCCAAATTCTCCAGACAGAATCTGGATTCTGTAGACTATGAAGCTTATATAATCTTAAGAAAACTCTTTAAGAAAATTAATATAAATTTATCATAACCAGAAAGAGCTTTGGAATGGACCTGTGGAAGAAAGGACCATGGAGTTTCAGCTTAGTTAGCTTCATGATAGATCTGCTCATATCTACTCTTCATTTCTTTTTATTTCTTACTATATATTTACTAGAGGACAAAATATAACAGGGCTTCTACTATCATTATTCAGTGCCCTATTTTCACTAAATGAGGCAGCCAGTTGTATAAAGACACAGCTGTGGACTTGGCAGAAACTCTTAGAGATTAAATTCTTGGATATATATATATATATATATATATATATATATATCCGTCTATGAACAAAATTGAATCTAGATAGGATTCTGAGATAGGCAGCCAATTGTCTGGCAATGCAACTTTCAATGCAACTTTCACTTTGAAAGAGAAGGAGCTAAAGATAGACAGGCATGGATAAAGAAAGCCGACAAATAGGAAACCAGTTTTGTATTTCTTATGGTGAAAGTTAATACATAAATACAAAAGGAATTTTGGAAGCAGTTGCCAAGAGTGAGTTAACAGATATATCAATCTGTTTACTTATAATTAGTTGGTATTCCTATTCCTACTGCCAGAGAAGCAGCATAAAGTGGTAGAAAAACTGCAGGGTTTGAAATTAAATCAGCCTCAGTAAAAATTTTGAGACTAACCCTTACTTACTGTGAGACACTAACATCTCTGAGGTTCTATTACAACAAAGATGAATTGAAGAAAAGAATGACTAGGTTGTTGTAAGGATTTGTTATAATATTTGTAAAAATACAAAAATAATATTAAAACAATCAAAGTCAACACTTTCATTATTATTAAACTATATACATATATAATGATAAATATATAACATACACATAGAATGGATACAATTGGCATTAAATAGGCATTAGAGATTAATAGTGTACAAAAATCCATATTTAAGGCAGGACAATAAGCACGGTATTTAAATATGTTTCACTGTAATTTTCTATGTTCAGAGTATTTTTCCAAAAGGATAATCCATTTATTAAAACTGTGGTAATAATTACAAGTAGTTGTGAATTTAAAAATGTATCCTTCATCTCTTACATTTCACAACTTGAACTAAACTACCACAGACCATCAACTATCTCCACAAAAGTTGCATGCTACCAACTGTAATTTAAGCTGATATCCCCATTAAATATTTATATTTATAAAAATTATCCAAGTGACTTTTTTCCATCCCTAAAAGCAATTTTCTGTTTAAAGTCATGAGTCACTTTGAACAGAAATCTAATTGGGCTATGAGGTCAAAAGTATTGGCAGTCTTATTGAAAAGATAGTCTAAAAAAGGACTGTTGTACCTAAGTCACAAGACATGCAGAATGATAGTGATGTGTGGAGAATTGTTTCCCAGCACAAGCCAAAATCATGCTCTCACCCCATAATAGTTTCCCAAAGTTATGTTCTTCTACTACAAATAAACAATTATATATATGATTTTTATTCTATTTATTTTTTAATTATAACTTTTTTAAAAGTATGGTGTAATTTACAAGTAAAGTATTCAGCATTTTAAAATTATGCAGTTTAGTGAGCTTTGTCAAATACATATACCTTCTCGAACCACTATCCCAGGTAAGATAATGAACATTTCTGTCATTCGATAAATTTTCCTGCTCTTTTCTTTCTTTTTTTTTTAATTTCAACGATTTTATTTTAAAATTGTGGGGTACAATTCAGGATTAGGTGTACAAGTATTGATTGTGCAGGTACCCTTGCTGATGAAGTGTGCTCCCCCTTGCCCAGGCAGATATCGACTACTGTCAATCCCACCTCTCCGCACCCCTCCATCCCCGCAGTTTCCGGCTACTGTCAATCCTTTTCCTATAATATTACGGTAGATGTTCAGGGTCCACTTATGAGTGAGAACATGTGATACTCAGATCTTTGTTTCTGTGAATGATCACTCAGTATTATAAACTCTAATTCCCTCCAAGTTGCTGCCAAGTCCATGATTTTGGCAAAAAGGGAACACTTCTACAGTGTTGGTGGGAGTGTAAACTAGTGCAGCCTCTGTCGAAATCAGTGTGGCAATTCCTAAAACCTCTAAAAATTGATCTTTCATATGACCCTGCAATCCCCCTAATGGGAATATACCCAGAAGAAATCAAATCACTCTAAGAAAAAAATACCTGCACATGTATGTTTATCGCAGCATTGTTCACAATAGCAAGAACATGGAACCAACGGTGCTGCCCATCAAAAGAGGACTGGATTAAAAAAATGTGGTACATATACCTGCTCTCTTTTCTAAGAAATCTCCCAAGTTAGATTCAAAAGTGAACATTGTCTATTATCTCAACCAATCATTTTTTCCTGTTATAAAATTTCATGGGGAAGAAAGCATACAACATGTACTCTTTTTGTATTTGTCTCATTTTGATCAACACTGTGTTTTTGAGGCTTTTTTACATTGTGAATATCAGAAGTTCAAACCATTTTATTTGTTTCTAGTAGTGACTTCAATAAACATAGTACAATATTAATGAACATTTGGATTGTTTTCAAATCTTGGCTAAACTGATTAAAGCTGTTATGAATATCCTTTCATATGAATTCTTGTTGCTGTATATATATTTTTTCTTCTTTAACAATACAATTTCCCAGTCATAGCATACTTTAAAACTAATATCACAATTTTGTTTTGTTTTGTTTTGTTTTATTCTGTGACAAGAAACTCTCAGTTATTTTCAAAGAAAAGGCAAGCCAGTGGGTCAATGGTCACTCACACATTGTTGCTGGCAGTTTAAAAAGGTATGAGTGTAATGGAGTTAAATTATTCACATGTAACAATATTACATGTTTTTTCATATTACTTTATAGTTGTGAAAATGAAATCTTATCTAAATTTTTAGAAATGTTACTGGATTAAAGGGAAACATTCTTATGAAGAAATTGAGATACTTTTCCATCTCAAATCAAGACTTGGTCAAAAGACGTATTAAATACAAATATGTAGTGTTGTTACAGATATATAGACCTAAGGAATAGAGATTAAAAAAAAACCTGACCCACCTAAGTCAGTTGACTTATGAAAAGAGATTGCACTGTACATAAATGGAAACAGAAATGACTATTCAATAAATGTTGTTAGGATAATAGGAAATTCAAATAGGACAAAAATGAATTTAATCCCTATCTCATACCATACACACAAAATGTAAATTTCAGATGTAGTAAAGACTTCAATGTGAAAAGAAAAGTTTGAAGTATTTAAAAGATGAATTTGAAAAGTACTATTTATGACATCTTTGTATATAAAACATAAAAAGCATTCCATAAAGCATAATGGAAAAGATTAATAAATACAACTACATTATCTTAAAAAGTTCTGTTCACCAGCAAAAAAAAAAAATATATAATTCACGAACTGGGTTTGGATAGTTAAAAATTACAAGCTTAACAAAAATTAATATCTAGAATATATATTTTTGAAAATTTTAATAATCAATAATAATAGGAATTATTAGAAAAATGTCAAAAATCAGGAATAGTTATTTCATGGATTGATGCGTCTAGTATACAGAAAAACAGATATATAATTTCATTAATATTGAAGAAATAAAAATCAATGCCACAATTAGGAATCATTTCACATTCACCAAGCATCCAAAATGGGGAAAATACAGTAACAGCAATTGTTGACAAGAATGAAGACAAATGGGAACACATAGTAGCTGTTACTGAGAGCACATATTAGTTCTTTTTAAGGTCTGCTGAAAGTGCCAGAAAACCAAAACAATCAGTGACTTAACCTAAATCATGGCTTATTTCTCTTTCACACAGTATTAGAAGTTCATCACTAGTCTGGAAATCCATTATCATCTGGCCTATATTAATTCCAGCAAGAAGAAAATGAGAATGAGAAAGGGAAGGGTACATTTCACCCTTTCAAGATAACTTGTCGTAACTCAGTGACTGAGCTGCAAGGGAGACTAGAATATAGATATCGTATAACCTTACTAGTCTCTCCTACAGACAGGAAAAAGTTATAGTCATTTTAGGAAACAATTTAATATTACTTGACAAGTTGGAGAGGCATAAACCTGACCAACTAAAACTTACAGTGTTAGGTATATAACCTAGAAACACACATGTTTACAAAGAGACATGGACAAGGATGTTCAAAGCAGTATTTCCAAAAAAGAAGAAGGAGAAGGAGAAGAAGAAAAAGAAAAAGAAATAGTCAATATATTCATAAGTGTTTATTAATCAAATAATGGGTAAAAAGTTGCAGATTTAATGGAATATTGTAAAGGACAGAGGAAATTTAGAAATATGATATTGAGCAAAATGTATGTTATACAAGAATACAATCTTTCAGCAGTTATTTTATTCCAAAATTGCTACACTATGTGCAATATTTCTTTAACTTTAAGATCATATTTCTTAATTGTGTTCACATGAACCTTAAGATTTAGCTAAAACCTGCTATTTGGTTTTTGCTTTGGCTTCAGAATTTGGAAAGCTGAAGAGCTCAATATCTACTCTATCGGTGTTCTCTGGTATTCTTGAATTGTATTTCATCAGGTGATAACCTAGCTTACTTCATTCTAATCAGTGTAACCATTGGTAACATATACGAGACATATCTGGATTCATTTGAACATTTGAATACATGCTTTCAAAGGTAGATTCCAGCTATGCGTGGTGCATGTCTGTAGTCCTAGATAATGGAAAGGCTTAAGCAAGAGGATCCCCTGAGGCCAGAGGTCCGAGGCTGCAGTGAGCTATGATTGCACCACTGCACTGCAGCCTGGGTGACAGAGCAAGATGCTGTCTAAAAAAAAAAAAAAGATAGGTTTTCATAATAAGTGTAACTTGAACAATAAATCTTATGTGTTTTATGTATTGACATTCTGTCATTCTATTGATATGTAAGTTTATATTTACTTTTGTAAGAGTAAATTTTATGATGATCATGAAGTAATCACAAAGTTGTTTAAAAGTTTCAAATAGTTGAAAAGGAAAATAGATTGCCAATATGAATATTAAGTGACTATTAGCTAGAAAATGTATGAAGGACATGACACCCTGTTTGAGCCAACAAATGTGTATATAAATTTAAGTGTCAATTCCAGGCAGAATAAGAGAGACTATGATATTTGACATATTTGCATTAAAAAGCTTTATGAAAGCTTTATCTTTAGTTTTATTTATTTAATTCCATTTAAGCTATGGGTCTTTCAAGTCCAATTTCAAAATTCTTCACATCTTATGAGGATAAGATAAAAGCAGAATGTTAACCTTGCCATCTCAATATTTCCTGAGGAAAAAATGTCAAAATTATGTACCACACATAATAAAGAAAAAACAGAAGGTGAAAAAGAAGAAAGGGTGAAATCCTCCTCCAGAAATGCTAGTTGAAAGTCAACATGTAAAGCATTAAAAATGATCAGTAGAGTGATTTCTGGAACAATCCTGAAGTTCACCATAATTATAAAATGATGATAAATTTTAATTATAATCTTATAGTAGTAATTAGTTATAAAACAACATTTCAGATTAATTCTTTTATTCCAAAAGTTCATTTTATAGCATTGACAAAATCTTGTTTCTAGCTTTTTCTCATTTGGCTTTTAGCAAAAATTTGTACTCATTGCCATGTATTTTGTCATTAAGGTCCCGTGCCCAGGCTCCCTCCCTAAAGAACAATTAGGAATAGAAGAATTTTTGTAAAGATCTGTCCAACCTGGTTCTAAGTTCTAAAGTAAACTTTCCTTTTCTTCTTTATCTATCCTTCTTTCTTTATTTTTCATTCATTTTCCCACTGTCCTATGCAGACAGCAAGTCTGAAGTATATATTTCAAACTACTCTGGATCCTCTTTGATACTGAAACAATTTTATTCTCTAAGACGGAGTATTTTGGATACAGATATTTTTGTCCTCTAAACTTTTGGTATATCAATTTTTCAGATATTTCTCTACTTTAACAACAAAAACAGCAAATTGAGTTTGTTTTAAATGTCTTTTACTTTCTAATTGTTTATGAATAAAATCTACCCTCCTTCTGTAAGCCATAATACCATCTGGGTCTATAAACGAAGCTTTTGTTTATATTTGTGTAATTAATAAATTCAGGTTGAAATTGAGATCATGTGGTAAGATCTTAGACTCGAGCAAGTAGAAAAGCTGCATTATTCTAAAGATTAGACAACCCAGTTGTGGTTTTATCCCCCTTAGTCCTAAACAAAGTTCAAAATTACATTAGCAGAAACTGAACTTGGGGCTTTTGAACCAGCATTACCTACTTATGCCTGGCATGAAACACACGTACAATTGTCCTCTATCCCTCATGATTCTGACTGCTATTGAAAGTTTAAAAATTCAGCATATATGTTTGGCTGAGAAAACAGCAGAAGTTTTCTTTGTTGTTGTTTTCCCATTTCCAAATGCTTGGAAAGCTCAAACACTTAGAAATGCAGCCTTTTATTTAATATAAATAGAGGACTTAACTAGGACTAAATGGCTTTCCTCTTTGATCATTTAATCCTTGTGCCTGCAGAGACTGCGTGGTTAAAAGCTAAGCTGGTGTGGGTCAGGATAAGGTCAGCCAGAGGTCCCTATTGTTTGTGTTTAGTGAGACCTCTCCTGTCTGAACCAGTTAAAAATCTACCGAAATATAAACTGCTGCAAGCCCCCAAGGTCAAAAACCCACATGACCTATGAAAGTATTGAAATCTGATGTCTCTTACCCAGGCTGTACCAGAAACATGATCTTTTCTTCTCCAAATATCAGCTCAAGGTTTCCATCTAATGACGCACGATATTGGGGTATTAAGTGATAGATGAATAACAACCTTATCCCCTGCATCCAAGTTAAAAACTGGTTGAGAGACAAGCAAAAACTCAAATGGAGATTAATTAAAGTACAGTTTTAATACTGTTAAAGCTGACTTGATCGATGTGACTTAGATATGAAGTTATAAAGAGATTCCTGAAATTGTGAATTAGAGGAACTTAATTTTAAAGGAAAATAAGCTCAGATTTGGTTGATCCAATCATAAACCCAATCAATTTCTCAAACCCACATCAGAGTGGATGATTAATTTTGTGTCTCAATCTGACTTGGCTAAAGGATGCCCAGGTAGCTAGTAAAACTTATTTCTGGGTATATCTGTGAGGCTGTTTCAGGAAGAGATTAACATTTAAATTGATAGATTGAATAAAGAAGACCACCCTCACCAAAGTCAGTAGGCATCATCCAATCCATTCAGGGACTGAATGAAATAAAGAATCAGAGAGAGGGCAAATTTTCTCTCTCTGCTTGAGAATCCACCCTCTCTTGCCCTTGGACATTGGCCTTCCTAGGTTTTAGGCCTTCAAATTCAAACTGAAACGTATGCCATTGGTGCTCCTGGTTCTCAGGCATTAGGGTTTGGACGGGAACTAAATTTCCAGCTTTTCTGGTTTTCCAGCTTGCAGATGGAAGATTATGAAACCTCAACTTTCAAATTTGTGTAAGCCAATCACTCACAATAAACATCTTTTTATATATATCCATATATATCCTATTAGCATATATATCCTATTAGTATGGTTTCTCTGTAAAATCGTGGTAAAATCCTGACTAATATGCTTCTTCACTGGGGAGGAAAGTGAGACTACAAAAATAAACTGGAACAGTTCATTCTATAATTTTCATCCTAGAGTTTGGAGTATTAATTTATTCAATACAATGTAAATACATGGAATAGAAAATAATGGTATTTATCTTGCTTGGTGTTTTCTGAGCTTTCTGGGTATGTGGTTTACTATCTACCATTAATTTTGAGGAACTCTCTGTCATTATTGCTTCAAATATTTATTTTGTTCCTTTTGCTGTTTATTCTCTTTCTGGTGTTTTAATATGCCTATATAGCTTCTTTTGTAATTTTACAACAGTTCTTGAATACTTCGTTGTCTTCTTTTATTCTCTTTTATTTTGTATATTTAAGATATACCGCCAGGTTCGGTGGCTCAGCCTGTAATCCCACGCTTTGGGAGGCCGAGGTAAGTGAATTGCCTGAGCCCGTGGGTTCGAGACCTGCCTGGGCAACTTGGCAAGACCTCATCTCTACAA
>CAUYQG010256929.1:0-40475 GCA_963574415.1 Tarsius wallacei
ATTCCACCCTTAAATGTTTTGACAAAATGGCAGGTAGCTAGACTCCTGAGGTTTAGAAGCCAAGATAAACAAAGACACTTTCAAGGAATTACTTTTACAAATCGTTGTTCCCACGTTTTTTTTTTTTTTTTTTTAGTTGGAGTCTCACTCTGTCGCCCAGACTGGAGTGCAGGGCCGCACCCGGCCACCGCCGCCACCACCTGCAGGGCTCCGGCGATACTTCCCCCACAGCCATCCAAGTAGCTGGACCTACAGGCGCACGCTACCACGCCCGCTAATTTTTTGATTTATTGCAGAGATGAAGTCTTGCTTGCCCAGGCGGGACTCGAACCCACGGACTCAGGCAATCCACTCACCTCAGCCTCCCAAAGGCGCGGGATTACAGGCTGAGCCACCGAGCCCGGCTACCACTGATTCTTAATGAAAGAGTGTTGTGGCATCTTCATCCACCTGCCTCTCATTTTTCCTTTTCTAGAAGTGACAGCAACCATGGAGATGGCTTTCTGCATTTCTAGTGACACCTTCTGGTGCCAGGGCAGTGAAAAGTGCTTGTTGTTACAATCCTGTGACCATGCATTGTGACCTAGCTGGTGGTGCAGTGCAGGACAGCGACGGAGACATCTTTGTTTTGCCGTTCCTCCTTTCTACTTTTGGTTGGAGCAGTTTTCTGGCCAGTGGCAGCGTCTGTCAAGAGAGTTAAAGACATATACATCCTGTGTTCATCTGGGTCAGGAGATGACAGATGGGGCCAGTGGTATGTGGGCTCAAGCTAAGGCGAGCGAAAGCAAAGAAGTAAACCTTTTGTGGAATCAAAGACCCTGGACCCTGGAGAGGGAGTGGGATACTGTATGCATGCTCAGAAAGGATCTGAGAAGGCCCTAGACTTGCACCTCTGGCAGATATGTGCAAGCTGGAGGTGAACGAAAAGGGAGAGCTGCAGGCAGCTTTCTTAGTATTGAAGCAAGAGCCCCGCCAAACTGCGTTAGAACCAAGGTGTTATGACAAGAAGAATCATGTACAATCTCAATCTCTCTCTCTCTCTCACTCTTTCACATGCTCTCTTTCTCTCTCTGTCTTTTTTCTCTCTCACTTCGTTCACCCAGCTTCAGTCATTTAAGAAAATCCTGGCTGAGTGCAGTGGCTGCTCACACCTGTAATCCCAGCACTTTGGGAGACTGAAACAAGAGGATTGCTTGAGTCCAGGAGTTTGAGGCGCCTGGTAAACACAGGGAGAACTCATCTCTACAACAAACAAACAGACAAACAAACAAAACAAAAAACCAAACCAAACAAACAAGCAAACAAAAAACCTTACCAGGACATGGTGACGTGGACCTGTACCCCCAGTTACTCAGGAGACTGGGGCTAGAGGATCTCTGGAGCCCAGGAGTTTTAGGCTGTGTTTTGCTATGATTGTACTGCTGGACTCCAGACTAGGCAGCAGAGTGAGACCCAAACTCAAAAATATTATCTATATCTATATCTATGTCTATCTATATCTATATCTATATCTATATCCATATCCATATCCATATCCATATCTATATCTATATCTATATCTATATATATCTCCTTCTTGGGTCACTGACCGATCACTGAGATAATGGAGTCAGATAATGGAGTCAGTGATCACATAGGACAAGGACTACATTCTTTGCAAAAAACATGAAAAAGTCTTAAAACGAATGACTGCACATTGCAACAATCAGTAACAGCAAATCTTGAGGAAGAGGGAACATCTGATTTTCAGTGATGGCATTATAATACTCAAATATTCAATCTTTAACAACAAAAATTAAAGGTTATACAAAGAAATAGGAAAGTATGGTCAATTTAAAAGAAAAATATAAATGGTCAGAATTAGTCCTTGTGGAAAACCAGACAGTAAAGTTACTAGATAACTTTAAAATGAAGAACTGCCTTAAATAGTCTCAAAGAGCTAAGAAAAAAAAACAAAACTCCATGGACAAAGCTAAAAGAAACAAGTAAAATGATGCATGACACCATGAGATTATCAATACAGAGATATAAATAGTAAAAGTAAATCAAGTAGAAATTGTGGAGCCAGCATGTATAATAAATGAATTGAAAAATTTACTAGAGGTGTTCAACAGAAGATCTGAACAGAAAGAATAAAGATTCAGTGAATCTGAAGACTGGAAACATTATTCAGTCTGAGGAGCAGAAAGAAAATACATGAAAAAATAAACAGAGCCTAAACCTGTAAGAAACTATCAAGTATACTATGTTAGCATGCATTACTGGAGTCTCCAAATAAGAACAAAGAGAAAAAGGTGAAAGAATATTTTTTAAAAATAATGGCTGAAAACTTCTCAAATTTTACAAAGCATTAATCTAAACATCCTCAAAACTCCACAAACTCAAAGTAAGATGAACTTAAGTAGATTCATACATGTCTTCAGCTTAAAATTGTCTTTATGCCAACTCTGAGGTTCTGCATAGGTTCCTGCATTGTTAAGGAATAATGTTTGCATCATTTAAAATAATGCTTCAGAAAACGATAGTTTAAACACATTGGTATAATGAGGGGCCAGTGATTAAATTTTCCCTCTACTTCTCTGTCTTCTTGAAACTATCATGTCCTCCTGAAGCAAATTAGCCAGATTCTTAGAAGAGTTACTTGGCTGATCTGTTTATGCAAATGTAGACATTTAAAACATTTTTGTACCCTTCATCTTTTAAATATTTCTTAGTGAGAAAAAGCATTACCATTGCATAATTGGATTAATTTGTGTGAGTATGCCACTAAAAATCTAGCCCTTTTCCCTGAGAATAAAAATCGAGGAAGGCTTTCGGGGTAACCTTCAACAAGATCTGCTAGCAGACGGGACTGTAAGGTTCATCAAGGGGTGCATTTTATGTTATTAACACAAGGTAAGGTTCCATTTCTGAAGTAACAGTGTAGCCTTATTCAAATCCCTACTCCACTCTCCTGAAACCAAATTTCTTGGCTGATATACTTCATCTCAGAAGTGCCAGCATGCTATCAGAGTTTTATATTTTGTCCTCACAAATAGTCTGGTAACCCATACACATTCACTTAACTTTACTTCACATATTTCATTTGTACTAATTAACACCAAGATTTTCCTCCCTCAACATAATAAATTCATCCTTTGGTTAGAACTGCCAATTCAACAGTGACCTTATCTTACTTAGTATTTTTCTCAGGCAGTTGGGAATAATATGCATTTTCTTTAGATTAAGTGAGACCCTGAGATTAAGGTTCAATTTGCTAAGAAAGAGGGGCAGAAAAGGCCTGGCTTTACATGTACTTAGCTTTAGACAAAACTAAAAAGAGTAAAAAAAAATGCAATCAAGTTGATGATTGATATAAGCTATCCTACTTATTTTATTGTATCTGACATTTCTGAAAATTTCTACATTAAATACCCCCAAATTAATGCACATGTATTCTCAGGGATGTAATTATTCATAGAAAAAAGGCTAAACATACTCAAATATAAGTACTAATAGTATTTATTTCTAAGAAGTAAGTTTAAAATTATTTTTCAATGTAATTGCCCCTTAATTTCTCTTTTAAAAATTTTCCAAAATAACAAAATTTGATAGAAGAAAGAGACATTTGAAATCACCATATAAAAATGTATATTTCTTTGTTTTTTGTGAGTTGGAGTCTCACTTTGTCGCCCAGACTGGAGTGCAGTGGCCACTCCCAGTCACCGCAGCCTCGACCTACTGGGCTCCGCCGATCCTTCCGCCTCAGCCTTCCAAGTAGCTGGAACTACAGGCGTGCTATACCAATACCGGCTAGTTTTTGGTTTATTGTAGAGATAAGGTCTCGCCAAGTTGCCCAGGTGGGTCTCGAACCCGCGGGCTCAGGCAATTCACTCACCTCGGCCTCCCAAAGTGTGGGATTACAGGCTGAGCCACCGAGCCCGGCCAAAATTTATATTTCCAGTATTTTTAAGCATGATCAATAAAATTATTAGAATGAACACTCTGGTAGGTAAGATTATATTTTCTCAGTCCCATATCTTTTGCACAGTCTATCTTTTTTTTCGTATTTTTTAGAAAGCAAGATTTATTGAGAGAACAGAAAACTCCCACAGTGGGAGGGGACCCAAAGGGGTTGCCCTTGTTTTTTACATTCTATCATTTCTACATGTATTATTTTACAAAAAACACAAAGTTTATCATAAAAGAGAGCAGCACTGATGCCACTCAATTCATAGTGTCCCAAATTCTCTGAGGTATAGCTGCGTCACATAATGATAATGAGGTTCAGAGCCAGATAAGGGAAGAATCCCTGGAAAAGCATCTTTTTCTGTCACATTTTTATATCCACTTGGAATTCTGTAGTGATAATTTCTTATCTTGCTCCTTTTGCTCAAACATAAAATTTCTATTGCTTCTTTACATGTTTTAAATGACATTTAAAAATTAAATCACATATTGGAAATATTTTAGGAAATATTAAGCATTTTGAGCAACTTCATTTAAATCAAGATAATTATATTTGCTAAATATAATAAATATTTTGTTTCATGCTCTGTACTTCACTTTTAGCAATAAAGATATGATGTCTCAATATTTAGATAAGTGCATACTCCCACCACCACGGAAAAGATAACTAACCAAAAAATTGATATTTTTACACAAAATTATCTTTCAAGTACCCTAGTTGTCAATAATTTTCACAATTACGTATGACAGTAATTTAATAGTTCCCCAAGAAAAGTAAATTTTACATTCCATATTCTGCTAAATATATAATGAATTAATCCAAGAAAATATCTTCAAACAGTGATAGTGAATTATTTTTTATAAAGTATCCTCATTTTATACACCAAGGTGGAGATTGTATTTCTCACCTGCCTCTAATGACATGTTGATTTTGTCATTTTTGACTTTGTAATGTTGTTTGTACCCAGCCATAATTCTGTCTTTGAAAATATATACATGCATTTATTACAAAATTGTGTACTGAATTTTTGTTTTGCTTTGAGTCTTTTTTTTTTTTGGTTATGTGTTTGTTTTTAGCCTCTTATTACTAAGAACTGTGCATTCTCAACACAAATGACCCCATCCAACTGTCCCACACTAATGACCTGGTCAAACTCTAGTATGACTTATATCAGGTCAAAGCCATGTCCTTAGACAGCCCCAGCTCCCTTAACATGCCAGCCTGAGAAAGGCTTAATCCAGCCAAATGGATTTACTCTTTGGTAAAGCCAAATGCATGACTATGGCCCCTGACCTCCCTTTTCAAGTATTTACTTGAGAAAACTTGCAATGACAAGTTATTTCTCTGCTCCTTGAAATGAGCTCTTCTACCCCCAAATGACCTTTCAAGGACTGGGAAGCATTCCATAAAAAAGTCATCACCAAGAAGGGTAGGCCCCGTCTTTCAGTTTCTGTGAGAGGGTAGGAGGCTCAGTGCCAATTCGCAAATGATGATAGTCTCACGTTGACCAACTTCCGCCCGACCTAACTTCCTTCTGTAGTTTTTCTTTACCATATCCCAGTGTGTATAAAAAGCCCATCTTTTGTTTCAGTAAAGGTGCGCTCAGTTTATACTGAAGTCTCTTCCCCCTGCTACAGTAGCCTCAATAGCATAGCTTGTCATTTTAAACAAATGTTCATCTCTGCTTCTCTTTGACGTTTGTTAAAAGAAATACTTTAGACAAATTACACTTGACAGAAATTTATTTGAGCAAAGAACAATTTATGAATCAAGCATCACTAAGAACCAGAAGAGACTCAGAGAGCTCTTCTCAGCAACACGAGCAGTGAGCTTTTATAGGGTGAGCACAGAAATAACATAGATAAATCGGCTACAGCTTTGCCTTTGCCTAATTCAAACATGGTATGATGAAACATTTATCTATGAGTGGCTGGTCAGTTGCCTGCTTGTGATTCACTGAAGATTGGCTATTTTGCAATTGGTAAAAACCAAGTCATTTGTTATAAATATATACTCATAAGTTAGTTGTGTTTTTTACAGCAGAATTCAAATTATGAAGATTTTCACAGAGCTCTTCTTTGCTTATTTAACACATACTATGGTATACATGTGTCCTACTCCATTTGATCTGCTAAAACAAAATACCATAGACTGGTGACTTAGAAACAAGGGAAATTAATTTCTCCCCATTCCAGACACTGTGAAATCCACCATCAAGACTCCTGAAGATTTTGTGTCTGGCGAGGCCAGTTCCTCATAGATGGTATCTTCTTGCTACACTTTCACATGGTCGAATAGGCAACTCAGCTTTCTGGCACAGCTTTTGCAAAGGCACTCATTCCATTTATGAAAGTTCTGCCTTCATGACCTAACTGCCTCACTTTTTGATGTCATCACATTGGGGATTAACTTTCAAAACATGAATTTAGGTAAACACATTCAGACCACAGCAATCATATATCATTAAATTCAATATCATCCATGTTGTTTTGTAAAGGTAATACAAAATTTCTTACTGAAATCATTGTGCAGAGTAAAGAATTTCAGAGGTGAAAGACGTCTTAGTATGTATTTTTCCATCATACATTATTTCTGTTTTAAATAATGATATGATACTAAAACATGCTGGGTTAAAAAATCTGTGAGTAGAAATATTGTTCTTATAACGAAGGATCATCAGATCGCCTTTTTTTGTTCTTCCAATAAAAGCCTTTGAACTTCTGTTGTTTTATTATTTTACACAGAAACACACATGTACAAGTTAGAAAGTACAGAGAGCAACTTCTACTAAATTAATATAAAATGTAATGTAGAAATCATAAGATTTTTAAAATTTACTTTAAATAATGCATTACAAATAGCAGCAAATGTTTTTTTTCTCCATCATTAGGTTCTAATCAAAATAGCTTATGGAAGGAAATTTTCAAAATGAGGATGTTCATTGAAATTCTACTTTGGAGAGGGACAAAGTATGCAAAGGTAATTGAAATGGAGCAGAATACATAAAAGAAAAGAAAATAGTTTTTTCTAAATTATTTTAAGTACTGTAATACTGTATTAAAAGAAGAATTAAGCTAAACTTCTCTGAGTGTGAATATAAGAACTGACGCTGGATTTTCTAAGAAATAGGCTTCAACTTTTTAAAAGGAGTATTCTGAACTTCTGAATATGGAATGTGCTATTGTTTCTTTGGGATATAGTTATTTATAATTTTGTTGTTTCCACAAATCTTCTGAGCAACCACAAAACCATTTGCACAACATCCTTGGAAGCTAGAGATTATGTCTCCCTAAAGACAGAAAGTCCTGACAACACTCCAGATAATACAACCCCTCTCCTTTTCTTCAAAGCTGGCTATATTCCAGGGTAAGTCGCCAAATGTCTCTCTTAGGAGGGTAAGATAAGCAGGTTTGCTAGCAAGCCCATTTTAAAATTTGGAGTGTTTAAGCTGGGTTTTCTTGACTGTAACAATGAGTTAGGTGTGGATACCTGGACGGCATCCATCTGGGCCCACACTGCATCATCCCCATGGAACTTGAGTGTAAGGCAAACTGATGTAAATGAGTTGTATCCTGAGTAGTGAATTGTCTAGATACATGTGAGTTCAGTGTTTCCTTTCTGATTGGATTTATGAATGAAATCAAGGAAAGCTGTCAGGCTTCTGGAACTCTACAAGACAGGTCAACACAGATGTTTGGCTGTGAACAATGAATTATCTTTCATGAAGGAAAACATTAATGCCAAAGGTGTTTCAGAGGTCAGGGTTACCACTGCCACCCACTGTTCCCGAGGGCACAGACTTAGGAAAGTGGTGGGGTAAGTCTTTTCTTCTCAGTTCCAGAAGGACCTGCGCCACTGGTCAGGGCCAACGGATGGAGCCATGGCTCTGGTGGGCCTAGAAAGCAGAGTCACCCCACTGGACCTGTTAAGTGTCAGAATTGCTTGAGATCTGTGATCCCCTTCTTCTTTCTGACTTATCCCTTTTAGAATGAGACTATGTATTGTATGGCTGCTGTTCCACCGTTGTATTTTGGAATTCAAAAATGTGCTGTCTGTTATTTTTGGTTTTTTTGGCTCAGGAAGAGTAGTACCTTGAGCTAAACTCATACTTGAGTTTGATGATATTGAGATGAGACTTTCAATTTAAAGTTGATGCTGAATGGGTTAGTACTTTTGGGCCCATGGGAATGGGTGAAATGTATTTTGCATGTAAGAACATGAACTTTGTGGAGTTAGAAAATGGAGGTTTGGGGTTGAATTGTCTCTACAAATTTCATGTGTTGAAGTCCTCACTCCCAATACTTCAGAATGTGACTGTTTGGACAAGGGTCTACAGAGGTAATTAAGTTAAAATGAGTTCATCAGGTTGGGCTGTAATACAATATGACTGGTGCCCTTGTAAGAAGAAGACATTAGGATGAAAACATGTAGAAAGAGACCACAAAAGATGTACAGAGAAGGACACCATTTAGGAGAGAGACCACAGAAGAAACCTGCTGAAACCTCTGTTATCTCAAACTCCTAACCTCTAGAACTATGAGAAGACTAAATTTCTGATGTTCAAGTCACCTAGTCTGTGGTACATTGTTGTTGCAGTCCTAACAAACTAAGACAGTAGTTAAGATATTCTGATAGTTTATAATATGCTGTGTGTTAAATGAAGTCAGCAAAACATTTTCAAACTTCTGTGGGGGAAAGATATATACCTCAAGATGGCTTAATAGGAGATTTGCCCACAAACACCAAATTACCAGATAGACATGAATTAATTCCCTTTATGAGAAATTCAGAAACTATATAAGGGCCTCCTGCATATTTGAAGAGAGAGAAAATACAGGCATTGAAATTGGAATTAAAAACTTGAGACACAATTTCACCATAAACCTCATTCCTGGCCCATGACCATACAATCAAGATAGAAGCACCAACTTTTAGAGCCTCCCTGAAAATCAAATGATTTGAAACCCTCCTTGACAACCTCAACTTTTCCAGCTGCTACCTGAAGGCCTGACTACTACTTTGCCTGTCTTTGGAAGCAAGTGGGTCCCATATTTACGAATCCCACAGGGACTACAAGGAGCAAAAAGGCAGTTTTGAATGGGAGTGTGAACAACTTACTGCAGCAGATTCCCCTAGCCAGCACAAAGTTAGCGAGCATGAAAACTCATCTCCCATTTCTTCCTGGAAGGAGTTAGGCTGTATGCCTCATGCCCCAACTTTTCTGGCTGCTGTTCAAGGATCTGGTTTCTAACTGGTTTCTAACCTGTTTCTGGGAGTTGGTGGGGCAGGCAATCACTAGTTCCCTGGAAGCTTGAGTGGGTGTGTCGGTTCTTCTTGCTGCTGGCTCTGGGATTGCTCCATCAATAAAACCAAACTATCAAGTTCTTCCCCTAAGGAATTTTACTACGTGTCTAATCCTCTACTTTTTCAGTTGATATCCCAGAGACTGGTTTCTAACCTGCCTGTCTCTAAGCACTAATGAGGTTTGGCATTGTCTAAGCCCCTAGGGTTCCAGAAAGTAAGGCAATGGTCTAAAATAGAGTGCCTTCTGAAAAAGCATGTAGACATTAGCCGCAGCTCCCTCCCCAGCTTTAGTAGAAATTCAGTGGGTGAGAAACTGCAGCTCCCACTTTCTCTCTGAGGAGAAAGGTGCTGGATTACACATGTAGTGAGTGCCCCTACCTTTCCAACTTTTGTTCAGGGGACTAACTTCTATCTCACCTGTCTCAGGGAACTGATGGAACTTGACAAACTCCAGACTCCAAAGCACTGCTAAGAAAAAATGTCGTGGCGTAAACTAATCCAAAAGCTTGAGAGGCACCCAGAATCTTGGATTAGACTGATTGATAAGGGTCATTTTCTGTACAAGGCCAGTCTGGCAAGACTGAGAAAAGTTGCTGTTTTATCAAATCCACAGGCACCCATAGACATAGTTAAAGAAAACAGAGAAATGGAAAAAATAGGCCAACATTTTAAAGCCAAAAAAAAAAGCTAAACAATGAAAAGAAAAAAATAGTTCGATCTCTAGAAGCCAAACCTAATGAAAAGGAGGTATATAATTTACCCCACAAAAAATTCAAAATAATGGTCTTAAGGGTGTGCACTGAGATCAGGAGAACAATGCATAATCAAACTAAGAATTTAAACAAAGTGACAGAAAATATTTTAGAATATCAAATAGAAATTGTGAAGTTGGAGAGTACAATAGCTAAATTGAAAAACTCAATAGTGGGGTTCAACAACAGCATAGATCAGATTGATAAAAGGATTGCAAACTCGAAGATAGCTCATTGGAAACTATACACTCAGTTGAATAAAGAAAGCAGAATTTAAAAGTGTGAAGAAAGCCTATGAGATTTATGGAGCACCAGCAACTGAATCAGTACCTTGCGAGAGTCTCAAAAACAAAAGAGAGAAATAAGAAAAAACGTATTTTATTATTTCAAAGAAATAGTGACTGAAAACTCCCCAAACTGGGGAAGAAATAGACTTCCAAATGCAGAAAGCCCAAAGAACACCAAAAATCTGAGCCCTGAAAAAGCGCATACCAAGCACATTATAATCAGATTATCAAAAGTTAGAGTCACAAAGAGGATTTTTAAAGCAGCAAGAGAAAATTGATTTGTCGCACACAAGGGAACCTTCACAAAACTATCAGTGGATTTTCCTGCAGAAATGCTACAAGCCAGAAAACAGTGGGATAATATAATAAAAGTGCTGAAAAGAAAGAAAGGAAGAAAGAAAACAGCCAGGAAATAATATTAGCCCCAGAAAAACTGTCTTTCCAAAACAAACCAAAAAAAAAAAAAAAAAAAGATAAAGACTTTTTGAGACAAAGAAAAGCTAATGGAGTTCATCACTATTAGATTAGCCTTACAACTAATATTAAAGGGAGTTTTTCTTTTCTTTTTTATTTTAAAGATGTGGGGTACAATTCAGGATTAGGTATACAAGTAAAGGGAGTTTTTCAAGTAGAAATGAAAGGACATGAAATAGCAGCACATAGCATAGGGAAGCATAAAATTTCTTTGTAATGGTAATATAAACACTAATTAGAGAATACTGTATTTCCATAACAAAGGTAAGAAAGCAATTTTAACTCTGCTATAACAGTTAAAATAACAAATATTAAAAATGACTGTTAATGAAATTATGGTAATTGACATAAAATTTTAAAAATGTAACAAAGCACATAATATATGAAGAAAAAGAAGTAAAATCATGGAGTTTTTGTATGTAAGTGAAGTTAAGCTGCTATCAGTTTAAAATAGACTGTTGTAGCTACATTTTATGTAACCTATGTAACCACAGAGACACTACCAAAGAAGTAAGACAAAATAAAAATAAAAAGGATAAAAGGCTACCAGTTAAAGAAAAAAAAGGCCACACAAATAACAAAATACAAAAAGAAAAGACAGCAAGAGAGAAGACAAGAGACAAAAAAGCTGCAAGATAAATAGAAAACAATGAAATGGCAATAGTAAATTATTTCCTATTAATAATTACTTTAAATGCAAATTGATTAAACTCTCCTATACCCATAAAAGACAGAGTAGATGAATGGATAAATAACACAATATCCAATTACATGCTGTCCCCAAGAATGAAGCTCACTTTAGATTTAAGGACAAGGAGGCTTGAAGTGAAGAAATAAAGACATTTAATGCAAATGGTAAACAAAAGAAAGCATGGGTGGTTATACTTATATTAGACAAAATAGATTTTATGTCAAAAACTGTTTCCAGAGACAAAGTAGGTGATTGTATAATGATAAAAAGGTCAATTTATCTGGAAGTTATAGAAATTAGAAATATATTTTCATCCAACATCAGGTCACCTAGATATATAACATGCTATGGAAACATAAAGAGTATTTTAGAAGCCTGGACTTTAATGCAAGTTACAAAAACATTCTAAATTATCAAAATAAACAGTGAAATATAAAAGGTTATATTATATTAATATATCTTCTTAAGAATTATGTATTTTATTCATTAATATTCTTAGTAACCATTAACTTAATATAAATACTTGCTGAATATGCTCCTAAATATGTATACCATGATACTGGTTCTGAAGAGTTGGTAAAATTCTTACCAACAGGAGGTCTTACACCAAGATGATGCCACTGCTTACTGGCTAATTTTGGTGACATTAGAGATGAAATCAGTAATCATAAAATCAAGTGTGCTTACTGTCACAATCAGGCAGAAGGCATCTTCATTAAATATAACTTCAACAAAAACAGTTATCCACCCAGAAGGGCATTGTTACCTGTGAGGGAAGTAAATAACTTCAGCAATGGCAGACTCCTGGTTTGTCTTACCAAGTGTTTTGCTGGTTTGAGAGACCTACGACTTTATTGGCCAAGAAGGGACGCACTTAATTCTATCTGAGCATCTTTTGTGCAGTACTAGCTCTATGTACTACAAGAGCTGAGATAAATTAGTCACTGAGATAGGATTCTTTTGGGGAAGTTGTAATTATAGAAGAAGACCAAAGGGTAGAGCCTGCTAGCTGGCCTGAAATCACAGGAAATGAGAAAGGAAAAAAAAATTTAAAGAAAGATAAAAAAAGTTGTAAATTTTTATCACCTGCTAAGAGCTGCTCCTGATATACAAGAATAACTGAACAGAAATATGGACTACAGACCTCCAACACTGGCAAGAAAAGAAAGATCTAATGTAAAAAGCACAACACCATAACAGGGACTCTTGTGCAAACCGGTGGAAGGCATGTGAAAAACACCTCAAAAGGGTGCTCTGAAAAGTCCATTGTGTTTTTAATGCAAAATGGCCTCTTTCTTATCAGACCAAACTCAGACTTCTGATGAGCTCCAAATTTGCCATCTTATGAGCTGAATGTAGAGACAAGTGTTGTGTGTGCCCACAAGTGTGGACTTATGTATGTGTGTATTTGAGAGAGTGAGTGTGGGGGTCTTTATGATTTCCCATAACATTTTATGATTTTTCGTTACAAAGGTTTAATTGCCAAAAAATTATACCAAGAGACATCAATGCAAAAGTATATCTATTATTTATTTGGATACATATAGATATACCTTAAAATTGTTTCCACTTCCCTTAATGAGAGAGGTGGGGTGGAGAATAATTGAGAAGTTCATAGCAAGGGCTTTGGAGGTAGAATAGTTGGCTTGAATTCCAGCTCTACAGGTCCTAAGAATGACATTGAGCAAATTACTTAATTTCCTAAATCTCAGAACTCATTTATTCATTTCTACAATGGAGCAAATATTACCTCTTTTGTAATTTTGCAACTTGAGCTATAATGATCAGTGAAATAATGCATTTTAAACACATGGCACGGTAGCAGTCATTACAGTAAGAACTTACAAAGAGTAGCTATTTGTACAAATTTAAGCTGATTTTAGTTGGAGGGCCTATTGATTTGTCAAAATGCTTACCGTAACAACTATTTTATCCTGTTCTATGAAATTCTATACTGTTATGCAATAAGAAGATTATATTTTAGGGACAGTGATAATTACCTGGTCCTCGAAAAAGTGTCTGTTCTGAAAAGTCCATTATACTTTACATTTTATTTTATTTTTTAGATTAGAAAAGAAAGTTTATTTAGAAAGTAGATCAGAGAAAAAGGGTGGATCCACTTCTCAAAGATTGGAGAGGGGCCAGACACTTAAAGAACATTTGTCCTACTTAATTTTAAATGGTTTCTCATATCTCAAATATTATTTATTCCCTATTCCATGAAAACAGATCTCAAAAATCAGTTTTACTCATTGTTTAAAACATGTTTTACTAATATGTCAACGAACATAATTTGCCAATACATATGACTTAATAGTGTTCCTAAATTTTTATTAACTGATGAATTTCATATGCTCACAGTTCATCTTTATATTTATAGATATATCTACACAAATGAATTTATGCTTGTATATTGATTTTGGAATATTATCCTTTTATCAGTTATGTCTAAATCAGAGAATCTGGAAAAACAATGCTCTATAGGACCAGTAACTTTGAATGTCTAGTAAGTAAGAATTAGATTAAAATCTGCGAAAGTCCCGTACCTTTCTTCTCGTGCTATTACACTGCAGTCAGGGCCTAGCTTTTCCCATGATTTGGTTGAGACCTTCCCTCCCTGGGTTCTGGTTTCCACCCTCCCGGCCTTCACCCTCTGCTCTGTGCCTTGATCCCTGGCCGGCCAATGATCAAGATTGTTTGTTTCCAGATTGCACGTTGCTGTTTCACATCTGGGTCTTATTATGTATACCTGTTCTTTATCTTGACTCTCTTTCTCCTTCCTTTTCTAAAATCATGCCCTCTGCTATTAACAGATTGTTAAAATAGATAGGAACTCGCCACGTGGAAGGGATTCACAAAGGAAATCAAATCCGGAGCACTCATTCTGGGAGGAGGCCCGCGAGGGCTGGACAGAGTCTATCCTCACTGCAAGGGTTTTATTAGCATCTCTTGGAATGTCACTTTGTTTACTCTTGCTAAAGATCGCTAAAGACACACGCCTCCTTATAGATATCTTACTCTCATAGTATAAATCGACATTACATGATGGACCACTCATCTGCCCTTTCTTTTTGTTAAATTTAGTAGCTGAGAGTGAGCAGATAAAGGCCCAGGACCAAGATAGTTAGATATCCTAGGATGCTCTGCATCCATTAAATCCCTGTGTCTCTTCTCCGTGGCTTTGTCACTGCTCTTCCTCACAGTTATGGTAAGAAATATTCCACAGGCTCTGGACTCCTACTCTAATACCAACTTGAGCTCCTCTCAGATCTTACTGAAAGGGGGAAAGGGTATCAACAGAATTTGTTTCCGACTGTATGTTGCTGTTTCACATCTGGGTCTTATTACATATACCTGTTCTTTGTTCACATTCAGAACAAATATTTTTCCATGAAGCATTTTCCATCTCCTCAAATAAATGTTGACATTTTACTTCTTGATCACTTTCCTATCTTGCATATTTTATGAGGTATTCACTGAAATCTTTTATAATAATTTCTTGTGTGCCCTCCTTCTTCTCCAATCTGTTTATCCTAAAAGAACAAAAACTATGTCAATTCATCTTTGTTTTCTTACTACTTAAGAACATATCACTTTGTACTTGCTGATGCATGGTAATCACAATTTGTTTACAGCTACTCAAATCAGAACATTCAAAACAAGGTTAGAGGCTGGGCTAAGTGGCTCACAAAGTCATAATCCCAGACTTTTGGAGACTGAAGCAGGATTGCCTGATCCCAGGAGTTCCAGACTAGCAAAGCCTAGCCTAAAACAGCAACAAAAACTTAGCCAGGCATGGTGTCTGGCATCTGTATTTCTAGTTACTCAGGAAGCTGAAGGATCTTCTGAGCCCAGGAGGTCCAGGTTGTGGTAAGAAGTGATTTGTGATGGTTCCACTGAACTCTAGCCTTGGCAACAGTGACTGTGACTCAGAAAAAAAAAAAGAAAAAAAAATCAAGTTAGATAATGAGTCTTACTTGGAATGATTCCACTTAAATATTTACTTTGTTCAAATTAGTATGCCTTTTATCGTTAAGATCAGAGACCAGAAGTTATCGAGATATTCTTGAAACGTTCTTTCGTTTTATAGTTTAGGACACAAATGGGTTTGAACTATTGAGGCCTTCATCTTCTCTCTGACTCTTTTTTTCCTTTATTTATTTCTTTTCTTTTTTGAGGGGAGTCTCACACTGTCACCTGGGCAGGAGTACAGTGGCAGGCTCACAGCCACGCAGCCTCGACGGACTGGGCTTGGGCAATCCTTCTGCCTTGGTCTTTGGTGCCCATCACCATGCCCGGCTAATTTATTTATTTATTGGAGAGACCAGGTATCTCCAAGTTGCCCAAGATGGTCTCAAATGTCCAGGCTCAGGCAATCTCCTCACCTCTGCCTTCCAAAGCGTTGGGATTACAGGTGTGAGCCACAACTTTGCTCCTTCTTCTCTTTTGGGAAGAAGTTTTCAACTCACTTGCTTCCTAGGCGTGGTACTCTTTAGCTAGGTGCAGTAAGCACTCGCAGACAGGCGAATGGGTATAAGCCTATTCAGATCCCAGTTCTACTAATAAATGGGAAATGTGGGCAAATTGCTGAAACTTTAGAAGTGTAACTCTTGTTGTATGTAAAACAAAGCTAACAATATCAAGCTCATAGCAGTGCTTGCAGTGCTTTGACAATGAAATCTAAGAATAAAATTTGAATTGAAGAAGAATATATGCTTGGATGAATGATGAAAACGTTGTAATGGGAAATATTCACCTTTTTAATTTTAATTAAATGTCTTCTTCCTATGAGTCTGTTTACCAGACTTACCCACACCCTGCCCTGAAGACCACACCCTAATAACTACCTTGAAAACCAGAGACACCTGCGCATGGCTGTATTGAACCAAATGCTGCACTCCTGATGCCGTGACAACCAACCCCAGTCGCTCTGCAAATATTTAAAGTCTCAGACTGCTTAAGAACATTGCAGGAAATAGCAAGACTTCCAGAGCAGTTCCACATAGCAGAAATATATTGCTAGCCATGTACACAATTTTGTGCTTTCTGGTATGCACATTTTAATAAGTAAAGTGAAACAGATGAAGTTAGTTTTAATAATAAATTTTATTCAGCACAAAGCAATATATCCTTTCAATATGTAAACAATATTAAAAATTTTTGATGAGATTGTTTACCTTTTTTCCATGTGCTAAGTCTTCAAATTGTGGTGTGTGCTTTACATTTGCAACATATTGTTTTTCAGAATCACAGCTTTCACTTGTGAACTAGACAGAGCTTCCCAAGTGGGACTGTGCAGCTATAAAGCATGGACCCAGGGAATCAGTGGTTTTGCCCCCTGCAGGGAAAACAGCATGAAAAAAAGGAGTGTGTTATGGTCTGGGTCTTGTGTGCCTCCAACATTCATATGCAGTAGGTCTCCTACATACTAACCCCTCAAGTTGAGAACTTTCAAAGATGCGAACGTGCATGCACGTGTCCAGTCACATCTGTCTTGTCCTCTGTCTCCTATTGCTGGTGATCCTTCAGCTCTCCCATCTCCTGCCTCCTCCCCCTCCTCTCCCTCCTGCAGTCTGTTCAGTTGCTGCTAGCCCCTGTGTGCCAGCTGTTGCACTGTACTACACTACTGTTCTTTATAATGTACTGTACTGCAAGATTAAAGATATTTTCATTGTTTTTTGTGTCTGTTTGCTTTTTATGTATTATTTGTGCAGAAGTATTATAAACCTATATTGGTCCAGTACTGTATAGACTGTAGCTGACTGTGTTAGGCAAACTTTGTTGGACTTAAGGAATAGATTGGACTTAGAACACGTTCATATGTAGGGGGCTTACTGGAGTGAAATACAATCACCAAGATGATGGGATTAAGGGGTGGAGCCTTTGAATAATGATTAGGCTGTGAGAATGCATCCGCAATGGATGTGATTAGTGCCCTAGTAAGAAAGGCACAGGAAAGCTTGCTGGCTCCATTTGCCTTTCTGCCACATGGAAACACACAGAAAATGCCATCCATGAGGATTGGGCCCTCGCCAAACACTGAATCTGGTTTGATCTTGGAATCCCCAGCCTCTAGAACTGGGAACAATACATTGCTGTAGTTTACAAAAAACCCAGTCTAAAGTATTTTGTTATTAACACCCAAACTTAGGATGCTTTCTGCTCCATGCCAAATACTGTCACAGAGTGTATAAAAAAGTAATTCCCAGGAAATGCATGGGTCTCATTTTTGTCACTGCTGTACCCCCGAATCTGGCTTTCTCAAGCCCTTTCTCATGCCATTGATGCCTTCTTTAATGACACCTGGAGATTCCTACTCTGGCACCGGTTTCTGTTTTGTTTTGTTTCCCCCTCCCCCCCAATATCTGATTTGCTCCATTCCCACCATTATTATATACCTTTGAGGGAACGTTTTCACAATGGTTTCAGTCTTCTCTTCGACAAATTGATCTAAAGCTTTTAATGTACTCTGGTCTCGGATCTACACTGTTGCCTGGTTTTAGACCGCAATCATGGAAGCCTGTATATTGCTGTGTAACCAGAGTTCCAACAGCTGAGCTATTGATTGGATCTGCACCACACCTTCCCCCTTGAGGACCAGGCAAAAAGTTTTAGTAGTCACTAATTTCCTGAAGAGGGAAGAAGTAAATAGCAGGGATAAAATGGAACAAGAAGGAAAGTACAAGGAAAGAAAACTCTACTGCAATTGCAAATCTTGACATAGGTAGCTATGATAATCACAGTCATAAACATAGTATCTAATAAACAATCAGTGCTTATTATATACCAGACGCTGAACCAACCCTTTTATCATCTCAGTTTATTTAGTCTCCACAGAAATCATTTGAAGTCACTTTTGACTTTCTATTTCTCCTTGGTCAACCCTGTTTATTGTTTTCCTGATCGGTCATACTATTTGGGGGAACTTACTTGTTTTGCCTTATTTTTTTTTTCTAACATTGTTTCAAAAACTCTTAAAAATCAAAGTTGCCAACGTCTTGTGAAAATTTCTCCAGCATGACCGTAAGAAGACTCTGGGAGAAGCCAAGTGTTTATCCAAAACCACATTTTCTGACATCCTTAAGACACGCTAGATGTGTCTGTCCTGTGTCTAGTTCCCAACTGTGTATGCTCCTGACTCTTTCTCAGCAAGTCCTTCCTGCTCATATCCTTTGACCTTACCCATTTATTTCTTTGGGGCATTGCGTCAGCTTTCTTCTTCACCAATCCTTTTCAAGTCCTCTCTCTCTGTCACCAATTTTGTTTTTTTAATTTTAAAAAGAAAGTAGCGACCAGTAAGAACATAGTAAACTATCTAAGAGCAGTGCCTAACATTACAAAATGAAGTGAAACTGTGTCTTGATTGTAAAAGAAAAATCAATTTAGAAAGTATTGACTTGGAAGAACTTAATTGCTCATAAAATTAATTTATGGATGACTTTATTTGATGTTTGGAAACAGGAATACAAATGAACCAACGCTGATGTTTATGAATTTCCATGGCTAGTCAAGGAAGGTAACTGACAAGAAGAGAAAATTGAAACCGATGAGGAGGTAATGGCTGTTTGCTCTTCCCTGGAAGCATACCATATTAGGTTATAAGCAGTGGACAGTTATAAAACTGTCTAACATCATGAAACACAAACAAGTATAAAATTACCGATGAAATTTAAATTGAAAAATGCTTTTAAACTTTCAGTGACCAATGTATCTTAAAATAAATATAGGTGTGCGTGAGTTTTTAAACAAAATTCAGGAAAATAATATTTTCTGAAGAAATTATAGAGTAAATAACTTGCAATCTGTTAAGCACCCAAGAGCCATCAAAACAGAATCTTCCTGCTGAGATACCAGAAGTTTATTGTAAATTATCATGTAGGAAAATAAGCAAATTCATAGAAACAAAGGAAGCAGAATGTATGTAAATATTTGTGTACACACACAGACAGATCTTTGACAGGGGCGAGATAATGCCATAATGACAGATCTACAGGAACAAAAAGGAAATATAAAGCCTATTTTATATAGAATGTTATTTGTATTTAAATTTTTATAATTTGCATCATAGAAGGTAGCTCATTATGTGAGGGGATGTTAGTAATCTTGCATAAGTGAAACAATGATTTAATTAAAGAGTATCTTAAAAGCTTAGAGTCAAGTCTACATTTATATTTACAGGAAAATGAATGTATCTCAGTCACTTCTTATAATGCACAAGTATTTATGACATGGTTGTTAATAGATCCTTGTATATGATTGATATCTGTTTATGAGTTGGTTTAATTTTGTAGTTTGTTTTTCTTTCTTACTCTGATTTAAATGTTGTCTTCATGCTTAGTTCAACCCCACAATAGCATACTACACCCTCTTTTCATAAACTCCTAGACATGAGGCTCATTTGGCTTGCTGTCCTGGGAAACCTTGAGAATGTCCATCAAATGGCAGGTCAAGGATCATGCTCGGGACATTGCTTGCTCACAGGTCCTTGACCTGCAGTCAGCTAGTTTCGCCTGCAGATGATGTGAGTTTCAACACAATGTCGTGGTTGCGGGGTGGCAGACATACTGCTCCCGTGAGACTCCCAGCACTTTTGCAGCGTCTTGGCCAGGTTTCTCCAGGTGAATCTACTCACCTTGGCACCTCCAGATTTTTCCAGGTGGATCTACTCACCTTGGCACCCCTTTTGTGACACAGTTTCTCTCAGGACACATTTGGAATGACTCCAGTCATGAGCTCTTACTCCTTCTTTCCTACGTGTACATTACTTTCCTACCGCCAAGGCTTTATGTCCCTTTAGGAAGACCTTCCTCCTCCTTAGATGGAAACTCAGCTGCTCAGTTACATATGACTTGTCTTTCCGTTACTAATTGACAGAGAATGCTAAATTTAAAATGGGGCGGAGGGACAGGGGACATGCTATGATACAATTCTAACACATAAGCAACACACACGCAATTACAATCACAGCAAAAGAAGAGACTTTAAAAATATCATAGAGAAATAACATTTATTTAGCTCCAACCACATGAAAAGACTTTTCTAGATGTTCCTTCATTTGCTGTAAAATTGAATCCTCACAGCAAGCCTATGTTGCGAGGATAAGCTCTTCGTTTGTTAAAAATGAGAAAAATAGGATTTTGGCAGTTAACTTATTTAGAGTGAGTAACAGGGTCAGACTTTGTAGATGTCATGCCTGACAGCACAGTTTGCAGGGTGTGTGTGTGTGTGTGTGTGTGTGTGTGTGTGTGTGTGTGTCTAATAGACTTCCCTGTCACAGGAACTTTATCTTAAGAATGTAACACTGGTAGGTCTCAGTATTTATAAGCGAATCCATTTATCCCTTAAATTCCTCTCTTCAGGAGACGGGGTTTGTCTGAACTAGTGAGACACAGCCTTTAATGCAGGTAAGTGAGGTGATGGCAAGGGGGTAGATGTACCATTCATTACTCCCCCTACAGATCTCTGAGTGAAGAGCATGTGCAGAAAATCAGTGCAGAAAATGCTCAAGTTGTTTTAAAAGAGGATGGCTACCCATTCAAATTCTGCCGGGCTCGGTGGCTCAGCCTGTAATCCCTCACCTGGGGAGGTTGAGGTGAGTGGATTGCCTGAGCCTGCGGGCTCGAGACCCGCCTGGGCAACTTGGCGAGACCTCATCTCTACAATAAATTAAAAAATTAGCCGGGAGTGGTAGTGTGCGCCTGTAGTTCCAGCTATTCGGAAGGCTGAGGCAGAAGGATAGCCAGAGCCCAGCAGGTCGAGGCTGCAGTGGCCGGGAGCAGCCACTGCACTCCAGTCTGGGTGACAGTGAGACTCCAACTCAAAAAATAAATAAGTAAATAAATAAATAAAACATATTACACACCCTAAATATGTTCAGTTTTTGCCAATTAAAAAAATGCATTAATTTTTTAAAATTACCCCTTTAATATTTGTCTCCCCCAATAAATAGTCACTTCTTTAAGGCCAGAGATCATCTCTATTCCATGCATCACTGCATTCCTAAGGCCTGTCACAAAAATAGATACTTAACATATATAAATTAGTAAATAAATGAGCAACATGAGAGGTTTCGACCAATTATTATCAAACGTCCCTTCCTGCTAAGCTCCATGATACCAGGGGCCCCTGGTTTTGTCCTGATCCAAGAAAGCATCCCTGAGTTATGTGTCAAGGAAAGCTGCACACAGCACCCTGTACCCTCCTCACGATCTATCCTGCTCAGGGTAGAGTGTTCTAGTCAGAGGAGGAGCCTACACAAAGGCAAGCTGCTCAAAGCAATGAGCAGGCCAAGGGCTGGGGCACAATGTGTGAGGATGGGTGGGGAAGGGGAGGGGGAGGCTGGAGGAGCACACAGGAGGCCAGCCACAAAGGGCCCCAGGTGCCATGCTACCGGGTTCGGCCTCTGTTTCTCATGTGTGAAATGAACAGACTGAATCAGATTATCTCTTCCAACTGGAAAACTATAATTCTCTATGACCTGATGAGCAACATCCAAACACAGCCTTCACGGGGAGGCTCCGTGTGGGCCCAGAGACCCCTGGGGAAGACAGCCAACCAAGCAAGGGCAGCAAAAACCAAGAGCGGCAGCTGTTCTGTTCAAGTGGCTGGGTCACCTGAGGTCACTGTGCATGTTCAGGCCAGGCTTGCTGGGAGCCTCTCCCACTCACTGCCTTACACATTTCAGAAGGTGACCTAGGGGAGCCACAGAGCTCAGTGTTTTAATAAGCCGATTCAACCTGTAGTAAAACTCTGGTGGGTAAGGAAGGGGGCTGGTGGGCAGGCCTTAGCTCAGAGCTGGTTGGTTATAATCAGAGGTAATTTTTTCCCCTGCAGGTATTAATGAAGTATGTACTTAGAGGGCCTCCAATGAGTAGTTTCACGCTACATTTACATGAAGAAACTGGCTAGAATAGACAGCTTGCCTTTGTTTTTCTTCACCTTTGGTTTAAAAGTACAAATTTTTCCTGACATTTGTGTCCTCTGAGTCCAATTCTAGTCTCAACAGCTGTGTCGCCCCGTCTGAGTCATTTATCCCTCTTGATTCTCAGTTCCTTCATCTGTAGAACAGGGACAATCATTCTTGCCCTGCCCACCCAGGTTATGGTAAAAGTCAGATTAAGCAAGAAGTAGGGACGAACTCTGCAAACAGCAAAACACTTCACAATCGAAGGCTCGCCCTGACAGAGGACAGGCGAGACAGCTCCCAGTCCATCAAAGTGCCAATAAACTTCTTCCTATGGGTGCAGTCCTCATAGGAACATCTGGAACCTATCTGAGGAGGTTGCTCCTGAGATCCCACAACAGTCCAGTGAACCTCAGGACCACCCAGATGGGGCAAGACCCTGCCCAGGAAGCTGTACAGAGTGAGCCCTGAGATGACAAATGGAGGAGGCCAGCAGGGTGGCATGGCAGACCACTCTATGGAGACCTGCTTCAAGGGCATCAGTTCTGTGGGAAGAGGGCAGCATCACGCCTGGAGTGCAGGGGGTAGCGGCTGACAGGGAACTCTCCTTCTCAGATGACGATCAAAGTTCAAGCCGAGTACTAGAGTCTCCTTTGGGGAAGTAGGGGATGGAGCGGCTAACTGTGTCTGGAGCATTTGGGAAAACTTAAAAAGCAAAGGCAGCTGCTACTTTGCTGCCAAGATGTCAGCAGTCAGTTTGGATGGGTGGGTAACTATGTCCTGGCCACCCAGCAAAACTCCAAGGGTAACAGCACCCCAACTTTCCCCCAGAACTGCTTCATTCCTACTCTCAATTCATTCTAATCTCAGTTCAGGGGCTATAGGAGTTGGCAGTGGCCCAGGTTCAGGGCTAGGAATATGTTCCAACCCACACCAACCAGGTGCAATTAGAGCTAATCCTGGGATTGTCACTGTATCAACTAGGTAAAAAGTTCTGTCATTGACTGGATTTAGCCCAGAGAAGCTATAAGCCTAGAGTTGCCAGGAGGACATATAAATGAAAAGCTGACACCAAGGGTAGCTAAGCCAAAAAAATGGGGAGAGAGAGTGCCAAACACACAGGCAGAGAAACTCAGACAGAAGGAAGTAACTGGCCCTGATGCCATTGTATGAGCTCCTGGATCAAGCCAAGCCTGAAGTCAAAAGTCCCCTTCCCTTCCCTCTCCCCTTGGGCTTTTTAGTTATAAAGGCCAATATATTAAGCCAGTTTGGGTTTCATTTTTGGTCAACTGCAAATGAAAAGAGTCCTGGCTAAACGGGCTGCAGAATCACTCTTCTTCTTTAAAAAATTGAAGCATCAGAGAGACAGAATGTCTAATAGTGCCTCATATCTCAAGAGACAATTCCTTTGATGACCCCCTGTGACTCACAGGCTTAGTGATGGTTTCCTGTACATAGATAGGACCCATGAACTCCAAAAATCAATGCCTCTGGGAATTCATCTAGGCCCAGCTTTCCAAATTGACTCCTTCAGTCTTGTCCACTTTGTTGCTATGTTCAATTGCACCTGCTTTCCTGCACCCGGCACACTCTTGCACACTTCACATTTTGGACTTGCCTTGCTTCCCATCCCACCCATCCTGGGAACATGGACTCTGAGTTTCTTGGCCATGGGCACAGTCTACAGTTGGCAGCCTCCCACTTCTTCGCTCAGCTTCACCTCTAAGGCATGGCCCATCTCCACCCATCTTGCTTGGCAGTGCAAGCACCCTATTTCAATTTAACTCAACAACACTCACTGGGTATCTAGTCTATACCAGGCACAGTCATGAGCACTGGGAAACCAAAGATGGCTAAAACATCGTTCATGTCCTCAAGGAGGATGGCAGACACACACACACACACACACACACACACACACACACACACACACACACACAGAGGGGTGCCAAAAAATGTATACAAATTTTAAGTATGATATTTGCTCAAAAGATGGCATTATCAAATGAATGCAAGTGTCACCATGTGACAGGCAGGACAAAGAAAATGGCAGAAGCACAGTTGAGCAAATGTCATACTACACACTGCTATCATAATTTAATTAAATGTCAAAAAGTTACACATAGATAACATCTCTTAAAATGTGTATACATTTTTTTTGGCACTGTGTGTGTGTGTGTAAATTTCAAGTCATAGCAGATGACTACCAAAGTTCAGGCAGAGTCCTGGAGTCTCCTTTAGGGAAGTGGAAGATGGAAAAACTGATCATGTCTAGAGCATTTGGGAAAGCTTCTTGAGAAGCACAGGACTGTATCACATCTAAATTCCTCCATCTGCCATCCCTGAGGGTCTCTGTGATCTGTCTACACTCTACTTACCAACAGCCTACTGATGTCTGGTATGCTACCAAGGACAGGCCCCTGTCCTACCTGATTCCCCTTCCTTCTAAGCACCCCTCTGCTCCAGTCTGTCTGTTCCCAAAATGTCCTTTGTAGGTGTCACACTCATTGGAATGTCTGCTCTTCTCTAAGACTAAAAGCACTTTTCTATCTAAATCCTGCTCTACCCTTTAAAAGAAGACATGAGTTTCACTGCCTCTGAGCACTATTCTGCCCCCTTTTGAAAGTACTTGGGAGGGTGAACAAATGACCACCATAATGACCACCATGCCAGTGTCTCTGCTCCCCATCCTCACCGGTCATCAGGTGGCACTCTTTCCCCTCTCGTGCCCTAATGTAGCTTCACCTGGTGCTCAGGTGGGCATCACCCAGAGTGGAGTTGGCATCTGAGTTAAAAGCTACACCACATGTTTTGGTATTTAATCATGAAAGTAAAACGCATCAACAAATACTTGAGCATCAACTATGTACAAAAGCATGGCACTATCTCTGTCTTCAGGAGTTCCTAGTCTAGTGAAAAGTTGAATCTATTGAGAGGTTGTCTCTTATTTGTAGTTCATCAGCACCTTGAGGACAAGAATCATTTCACCTCCTTCTGCAGAATCCCCTTATAGGACCAAAACAGAGAATGAGCACATAGCCTCAATAAATACCAAGATGCCATCACCACACACAAAGAAAAACAAAGCCACGACTTCAAGTCTATGTTTCTAAGTACTTGGGCCAGCGACCTTGTCTTACCATCAGGGAGCCCTAAAAACCTTTATAACACCCAGGCCAGAATCCCATCTGCCTTCTCCCAGTTGGAGGTGCAGAGTCATGCTTGCTTTCTTAAACCACATTAGGCCTTTACGTGCCATCCCAAAACTCAGGTCAAATTGGATGGCAATGGGATTACGTGCTCTACATGGGGCTGATGGAAGTCATGCGCTGTAACCCTGGGAGTCTATGGTGCTCGGGTCAAGTGACATCTATTTTCTTAGAAAAGAAGCCTTAGCAATGGTCAGCTTGCATGACACAAGCCAAGCCCTCCAGCATGTCTACTTCCTTTGCTAAAAAGTAAGAAATGAGCAAACAGTTCCAAATGGCAGGAGCTGGTAAGTTTAAAATTTGACATTTTCATTTTGACAAGAAGTCATTCCTTTTCTCCATTAACAGAGCTAAAGAAAACGTTTGAAATCTGTATATGGTTAAATTCACTGATGTCTGGACTAAAAATGAAATCTCATTTCACTTCCCCAATGCTCACTCACATTCCTATAAACACACTACTTGCACCCCTGGACACAACTGTCATTGGAGCTTAAGGAAACACTTTCCAATCTCTTACCTCAATGATTCTCCAAGCTACAGAGTAAGACAGGCAGAGATGCGGTTATTTTATATCTCACATATGAGGCTCACACTGAGTTATTTCTGGCCACAGTTAACATGAACAACTACAAAGAGCAATCACGCTCTCTGGTTTGAAGAGAACTGACTACACCCACATGGTAGGAAAAGCCACAACTCCATCCTAGTCCCATGCCTGCCAAACCTCACCTGGGTTTCTAGGTTGTTCCACCTAAGTCACACCTAAGGATGATCTCAGCTGTGCGAAGGAGCCAAGAAAATTAGTTACGGTCATCTAGCTAACCTCGACTTAGCAAGCTGAGCAAGGAGACACCTTGAAGGTGGCTCCCTCCACCCCCCACCCCCAGTCAGAGCTGCTGTGAATATACCCATCCCAGTGGGTAGCACCTGTGAGCTCCCACCTTAAGGCAGTAATCATGCAAGGAAATTTTTCACACAATATTGGCTATTACTTTGTGTCTATGTAACATCCCTGCACTGTCCCAGCCACCGCCCAGGAACAACACAGTGCCTGGTACAGAGTAGCTACTAAATATTCACTAAGTTAGTACACATACAACGTGCCTAACTCACTGCTCAACCTGAAGGAAGTACACACATCTTCCTGGAGGAGACCCAGCCCTGGTTTAGGGCCAACTCCACTTAAACAGAGATAGCTGCCCCACCTAAACCTGCCCTTACACGTTCCTGGACTATCCAGCCCCGACGTAACAGTCAGGAGGTAAAGGAGGGCCCAGCTTCTCAGCCCATCTTACCCTGCTCCCTTCATTATGAGGGCAAAGGAGCAGGTGTCTGGGGATCAGTGGAGAACAGGCAGCATTCATCTCACCACAGAAACCACTCTTGGGGATGAACAGCCCTAATTCATGGACACCTTTCTCCCAGTGAGTGTGCTGACACCATAGAAACATAGATCATATTCTTCTAAGTAAGTATATGAATCAAAGTGTTAAAATACTTAGAGTGGGGAGTCTATCACTGAGATACAGTGTTTGATATATTTACACAGAAGATTAATAATTCCATGCCAGTCATTCGTCATTGTTTTAGTATTAGAAAGTAAAGCTAAGTTAATTAAGAGATATTGGGAGGCTTAAAAACCAGGTACCACACAACTGCAGCCCCGCAGCAGAAATGAACAAACAACTCAACAACAGGGCAGAAGAGGTCTTGCAGACCCCACTGAGCTGGAGAGCACCTAAGAAGCCAGTGTCCCTGCACTGACCTGGTCTCACCAGTTCAAACTTTCTATCATCCATCATTGACACCCCACTGAGGCTGGAGAGAGGGCTCTGCTACTACCTCCCAAGTGCAAGATTCACACAAGCTACCTACAAGCAATTCCATTCCCAGGGAAACTGGTGATTCCAGAGCAGTTACTAAAGGATTCTATCTGGTCAGGTGATTAGGACTAGTCAATAATCTCTACCGTTCTTTTAAAAGTAAATTTTTATTTATTGCCTTCCTTGCTCCAAAAAGAACTTAGAGCAGCAAGAATATAACTGTTCAAGCAGGTGGCTGGGCACAGTGGCTTGCACCTGTAATCCCAGCACTTTGGGAGGCTGAGGTGATAGGACTGCTTGAGCTCAAGAGTTTGAGACCAGCCTGGGCAACATAGTGAGACCTTGTCTCTACAAAAAAAAAAAAAATTAAAAACTTAGCCAGGCATGATGGTGTGCACCTATAGTCCCAGCTACTGGAGAGGCTGATATGGGAGGATTGCTTAAGCCCAGAAGTTGGAAGCTGCAGTGAGCAGTGATCATGCCACTGCACTCTAGGCCGGGTGACAGAATGAGGCCCCGTCACAAAAAAAATAAAATAAAGTAAAAATAAAAACTTTAAAAATAGGTGATAAGAGGAATACCATATGGCTGTTTAAAAGGAGAAGGCAGATCCACATGTAAAGGCCAGGAAAAATATCCATGATCCATTATCATAGGAGTCGTATGAATGGTATGACCCCTGATGCCTGAAAAGACGCTGATCTCTTCACAAGCCAGTCTGTAGGGCAGGCAACAAAAAGTAAAGGGGCTTGCTTGGAAAAAAAAGGTCCCAGGAGACTTTCTTTTTTCTTTTTTTTAAAGATGTGGGGTACAATTCAGGATTAGGTATACAAGTCCCAGGGGACTTTCTAACTCAACTTGTAGATAGCTCTTCCCACTGAGCATTTTTTACTTTAAAATCAGCTGAAACTCTAAATATTTAGAACTGAAGAATCAGGAGAAAAAAATTAATAAGGAAAAGAAAAGAAAAGAAAATAGAAATAAGACCATTTATAAAGATGTATCCTATAAAAACATATCTTTATTATCTCTGAGATTTTTAACAGTTAATGTAAAAGAAAGAAATCAGAACAGTGACACAAGTCATCTTATCTGTTGAATAAAACTGTTGTTTGGCACATAAAAAATATTTCTCCAGAGGATATGAATAGAGAAAAGAATCAGCTGACAATAGGAACTGAGCACCAATTACAGAAAGTAGAATAACATCTGCCTGTCTTCATGGAATTTATACTGTAATGGAAGAGTGAGGATTGTTTAAGTGGAATACATATGAAGTTAATTCAGTGGTTTGTATCTAGCAATTTTTGAAAAATGAAATAACAGAATGGAAAATATCAAAATGCACAGGAAGCAGCAGAATGTAGTAAGAGTATGCATATTTTCATCAAACTCATGTTTCAGATGACATATAGGGATATGTTTGGGAGTTACAATGCAAAATGTATATTTATTACTATTGGCCAAAATTTTTTTAAAATGTTGAAAAACACAGTTCTAGAAGTCACTCTCAGACACCAGTGAGGATAAATACCAATTCTCTTGCTCTCCCATATATCTCTCTCCCTCCTCACCCACACATCCACAAAAAAATCCTTAAGTCACTAGGTATTTAAAGAGCCTCTAACACCCAAGCACCCAAGAAACAACCCAACGGTCAGAAAGAACCAACCCAGGAAGTGACAGGGATGGAGGTAAATTTCCTGTGGTCAGTTTCTAGAACAAGAACTGAACCTCCAGGTAAGGAAACAGAGTCAGACAGGTTTGGACAGCAAGTTCCCTGCCTGTCCTAGGACATCAAGTGGGGTTATTTTGAGAATCAGCTATCTATCTCTAGGGTTATCTGGAGAGGGAAGAGAGGAGAATGCATGTGACTGAGACGATGTTTATACGGGAAGCAAGAATGCAGATTCTTGCAATGGGGCACTGATGGCAGAAGGCAGGATGGGGTAGGAAAGAGCACCCAACTGAAGGCAATGATTCACAAATGCACAGTCCCCAAACCAGAAGGCACCCAGAGATCCGACAGCACTGTCCTCCTGGAGATGGAAAAACTGGAACCCGGAAAAGGAAAGGGCAACCTGAGTACCTGGAGGCAGGGAAAGAGGATCAAACACTTGGAAGCTGACACAGAAAAGAGGGAAGGTGCCCAGCAGTGTTTATCTGCCTCAAAACCTGCCCATCTTCCCTAATCCACCCAAGTCCAGATGGGGAATGTCTTGTTGTTTAAAAAAAAAATACCAGACTGGGACAGGAAGTCAAACGACACCCTCTTGGGCCTAAGCCTGGGCAGCAGGTCAGAGAGAAGAGAAGGAGTGCAGGGCAGCATGGGGAATCTGAAGACCTGCGCCCAGGAGGGTCCACAGAAGCGATGTGTCACATGTGTTCTCTGACAGGCATGGGGGCGGCTTGCAGTCAGGGACACAAATACTCTTCCTTGGGAACAGGGCTGTGGGAGGAAAGGGCATTTGTAACTTGCAAGTGAAACGGGGTGGAGGGTGGGGGGAGACATAGGCCCTCTTATCTAGCTTCTTTGTGGAAAAGGTGGTCAACATTGATAAAAAAGCCCTCTGCAGCTTGGACAGCCTCTACAGAGCCCGAGGCTATAGTTTTTACAAAGAATGTTTTTGTGTCTTCTTGCAAGGAATAAGATAAAGTCTTCCCTCAGTTTTCTTGCTGAAAAGATCTCCCAAAAAGAACAATCTTTGTTATTGTTGTTTTTCAAATTCAGGTTCTCACTCTGCTGCCCAGTGGCACAATCAAGGCTCATTGCAGACTCAACCTCCTGGGCTCAGGCAATCCATCTGCCTCAGCCTCCCAAGTAGCTGGGACTACAGGTGCATACCACTGCACCTGGCTAGTTTGTTTGTTTGTGTAGGGACGAGGTTTCCCTATGTTGGCCAGGCTGGTCTCAAACTCCTGGCCTCTAGCAATCCTCCCGCCTCAGCCTCCCAAAGTGCTGGGATTATAGGCATGAGCCACTATCCCTGACCTAAAAAGAACAATCTTTTAAAGGAAGCACAAGATTGCCTACCCTCCAGAACATATCCAATTCCCAGTTCTGCTCCTTTCCAGCACTGAAGTTCTCCAAGCAGTGGTTTCCTTATCCTCTCAATGGGGAGAACAGCCTGACTTCATGGAATTGAGGATTCACACAATGGTAAAAAGTGTCTGGCACATGGTTTCCAATCAAAGTGGTGGCTGTCAACTGTGGTTATTATGTTGTAAATGTCACACAGAAGGGTCTTCACAAGCTCTTACGCAAAGTGTACCTCTCGCCAGTCAAGGGTCAGAAGGTTCTAGAAAGTCGAAAAATCATCTCACTCAGCTTTGCCTTACATTGCCATAATGCCAGGGACCAAGAGGGCACACCATGTACACACCCTCACCTATTCGTACTCTATGGCAAATAGTGGCATTGAAGGCTCAGAAAACAACTGAGAAATCACAAATAAACACACACCTTGAAATCACAACCACTAAAGTCCTGTTTCATTAGCTGAAAGCTCAAAACCACATCCACCCTGTTAATTCAGGCATAAGCAGATGCCTTTTTAACGGTTTCATAATTATTTAGATCAATCATCGTTTTAATAATGATTAGTGTAAGAAAAGGCAGCAGACTTAATCACAATTGCCTCAATTCTGAATTCATTAATGCTCTGTGACCAACTGAAATCATTACACTTGAGCTCTATACTTCATAAATGTGCCTTCTAAGGAAATTGTAAAGCTACTTAATTTCTGTACTCTGTGTTTTAAAGCTGCCTTTATATGTCAGTACTGTTCACTTGCCACAGTCTCCCCCTAGAAATTTAGTGTCCAGACACAGTCATATCACTCTGAGACATCTGAACATGAGGAACCCATGAAAACTTAAACATCTAAATGGCTGCTATTTTCTAAATGTCTAGGTATATTATTTATAAAACATCTTAGTGAGTTAAGATAAAATAGAGCAAATACAGGTTTTTCTTTAATTATAGTAATGTTGGTGAATCAGACCTCAGATGTCTGAAAATTACCACTTTCTACAACTTGTGATTCTGCTCAAATGCCAAACTTAAAAAGCAAAATCAAGAACAAATAGCTCAACTGTAACATTTAGCCTTACACTTTTTACAGTCCAGACATATCAGAGTTCAGAGAAAGACAAAGATATAAGATTACCCAGTAAATGGTACACAGGTGAATTCTGAAAAGCACCTCTGTTAAGCCTACACTCTGCTAGTTTGCTACTGACTCTTAAACAACCAGACATCCATTAAACCAGAATGAGGTCAACTGAAATCTAGCTGGTTGATTTCCTTACTATCAGTTTGTCCTAAACTGGTTAGCATAGTGAATATGGAGCCAGGCAGTTTGGATTCAAAATCCCCGCTTGGCCTAGCCATATCCCGTTGGACGAGCACTTCACTCTTCTGTGCCTTGGTTTTTCTAATAATTGAGTTCATTGCTGAGGGGAATAAATAAGATAATATCTAATGCTCAGCATACAGTATGCACAAAATACATGGTTGTTACTATACGGCACACCCATTGTATTGTACTTTGCTTTATTAAGCTTCACAGATACCACATTTTTTATAAGTTGAAGGTCTGTGGCAAACCTGCATTGAGCAAGTGTATTGGCATCATTTTTCCAATAGCATGTGTTCACTTCATGACTCTGGGTCACATTTTGGTAATTCTCACAATATTTCAAACTTTTTTCATTATTATTTTATCTGTCATGGTGATCTGTGGTCAGTGATTTTTGATGTTACTATTGTACAAGGGGGGACCCCAAAAAAGTTGGAACTTATTGTTTAAAATGCTGTATTTATTCTTCCATTTTTAAACTTCGGTCACCTTTAAAGTACTCTCCATTTGATGTAATACCCCTACTGAGACACTTTATTCTCTGCTCAAAACAATTTTTGAACTTGTCAATTTTGATGCTTTTTAGTGCTTCTGCTGTTCTTGTTTCACCTCTTCCACATCAGCAAAACATTCCCTTTTGAGGACTTTTTTTTACCCAGGGAAACAACAAAAAAAGTCACTTGGGGTAAGATTGCGTGAATAGAGCGGATGGGACATGAAGGTCGTGTCATTTTTGGTCAAAAACTGCTGAACATTCAGCGCAGGGTGGACAGGTATGTTGTCATTGTAGAAGAACCAGTCACCGGTTTGCCACAATCTGGAATGTTTCTTTCACAAATCATGATGCAACCTTCTCAAAACTTTCAGATAAAAAAGTTTAGTTGACCGTTTGATTCAGAGGAGCAAATTCTAAGTGTACTACAAAGGGCCCACCCTCCAAAAGATAATTCTGGTTTTTTGGAGGGGGAGATCCCCCCTTGTAATTGCTCGTACGCCATGAACTGCATTCATAAGGCTGTGAACTTAATTGATAAATAGATGTGTGTGTTCTAACCGCTCTACCAACCAGCCATTCCTACATCTGTCTCTCTCCTTGGGCCTCCCTATTCCCTAGGACACAACAATATTGAAATTAGGCCAATATTTAAATTACAGACGCTAAGTGTTCAAGTGAAAGGAAGAGTTGCATGTCTCTCACTTTAAATCATAAGCTAGAAATCATTAAGCTTAGTAAGGAAGGCATGTCGAAAGCCAAGATAGGCCAAAAGCTCGGCCTTTTATGCCACAGTCAGTCAAGTTGTGAATGCAAACAAAAAGTTCTTGAAGAAAACTGAAAGTGCTACTCCAGTGAACACACAAATGATTAGAAGCAAAACAGCCTTCTTGCTGAGATGGAGAAAGTTTTCATGGTCTGGAGAGAAGATCAAACCAGTATACTCCCCTGAGCCGAAGCCTGATCCAGAGAAAGATCCTAATTCTTTTCAATCCTATAAAGGCTTAGAGAGGTGAGGAAACTGCAGAAGGAAAGTTGGAAGCGAGTAGAGGTTCATGAGGTTTAAGGAAAGAAGTCGTCTCCATAACATAAAAATGCAAGATAAAGCAGCAAATGCTGATGGGGAAGCTACAGCAAGCTATCCAAAAGATCTAGCTTAAATCATCGATGAAGGTGGCTACACTAAACAACAGATTTTTAGTGTAGACTAAACAACATTCTACTGAACAAATAATGCCATCTAAGGCTTTTCTAGCTAGAAAGGAGAATTCAATGCCTGACTTCAAAGCTTCAAAGGATGGGGTAACTCTTTTGTTAGGGTCCAAGGCAGCTGGTGACTAAGCTGAAGCCAATGCTCATTGGTCATTCTGAAAATCCTAGGGCCCTTAAAAAGTATGCTAAATCTACTCTGCTTGTGCTCTATAAATGGAATAACAAAGTTTGTTTTGTTTTGGTTTGGGGTTTTTTGAGGTGGAATCTAACTCTGTTGCCCAGGCTAGAATACAGTGGCACACTCACAGCCACCCCAGTGTCAACCTGCCGGTGATCCTTCAGCCTCAGCCTTCCAAGTAGCCAGAACTACAGGCGTGCACTACCACATCCAGCTAATTTTTGATTTATTGTAGAGACAAGGTCTCTCCAAGTTGCACGGGCTGGTCTCAAACCCGCAGGCTCAGGCAATCTACTCACCTCGGCCTCCCAAAGTGCTGGGATTATAGGCTGAGCCACCAAGCCTGACTGGAACAACAAAATATTGACGAGAGCACATCTGTTTACAATATGGTCTACTAAATATTTTAAGTCCACTGTTGAGATCTATCACTCAGAAAAAAGATTCCTTTCAAAATATTGCTGCTCATTGACAATGTACTTGGTCACCCAAAGAGCGCCAATGGAAATGTACAAGGAGATTCATGTTGTTTTTGTGCCTGCTAACACAACATTCATTCTGTAGCCCACAGAATAAGGAGTAATTTTGTATTTCAAGTGCCTTATTGTTATTTCCTAAGACTACAGTTGCCATTGATAGTGATTCCTCTGATGGAACTGGGCAAAGGAAATTGAAAACTTTCTGAAAGAGATTCTCCATTCTAGATGTCATTGAGAACATTTGTGATTTGTGGGAGGAAGTCAAGATATCAATGTTGATAGGAGTTTGGAAGAAATTGATTCCAACCCTCATAGATGACTTTGAGGAGTTCAAGGCATCTGTGGAGGAAGGAACTGTAGATTTAGTAGAAATAGCAAGAGAACTATAATTAGAAACAGACCCTGAAGATGTGACTGAATTGTTGCAATTTCATGATAAAACTTGAACCAATGAGGAGTTACTTCTTATGTATGAGCAAAGAAAGTAGTTTCTTGAGATAGAATCTACTTCTGATGGAGATGCTGTGAACATTGTTGAACTGACAACAAAGTATTTAGAACATTACATAAGCTTAGTTGATAAAGTGACAGCAGAGTTTGAGGGAACTGGCTCCAATTTTAAAAGAAGTTCTACTGTGGGCAAAAGGTTATCAAACAGCATCACATGCTATAAAGAAATCTTTCACAAAAGGAAGAGCCAATCAATGTGGCAAACTTCATTGCTGTCTTAGAAAGAATAAATTGCCACAGCCACCCCAACTTCAGCAACCACCACCTTGATCAGTCAACAACCATCAACATCAAGGCAAGACCAATCACCAGCAAAAAGACTGACTCACTGAAGGCTCAGATGATAATTAGCATATTTTAGCAATAAAATATTTTTAACTAAAGCATTTACATTGTTTTATTAGACATGCTATTGCACACTTAATAGACTATAGTATAGTGTAAATGTAACTTTTATATACACTAGGAAACTAAAAAAAAATGTGTGACTTGTTTTACTGCAATATTAGCTTTTTTGTAGTGGTCTGGAACCAAACTCACAACATTGCCAAGGTTATGTTTGTACTAGTAATTGAAGAAAGAACCTCAAGTCTTCTATAACACAGCAGGATCTCTCTAAATTGATTTCTTTTTAATACAACTTGTCAGTTGAACTTGCATTCTTTCTTCCACTGGGTAAAAGATAATGACTAATGCCCAGGTCATACTGAACTCTCATTGGCTTCTTGGTTAGTTTCTAGAAAGCTTACATATTTTTGTTCCCAACAATTGACTTGTACACTCACCAAGGGTTGGTTATGTTTGTTCCCAAGTTTATGACAGTAGGATTTGCTACTGTAACTATCTAATTTAATTAAATTCTTCGTCAATAATAAAGATCTGAGTGCAAAAAAAAAAGAGTTGCTTATTGAAAAAAAAAAACAGGCTGAATTTTTTGGAAATACTGGTTAAGAAATGTGTTAAAGGTTTTATTGTTGTTGAATCAGATATAGCAAGTAGCAACAAAAGGAAAAAAAATCAAACTTTTAGAATGGCTCTCAGCTTTCTTCTAGTGTATCTTCAAATTCTTATTCTAAATAAAATACAACTTGAAATTGTAGACATATGCCAGGTATAGTTTATGTGAGAAATAAATGGGTACTCTGGTCATGAGATGCGTAATTCTCAACAAAAGGCTGTGCCCCTACTTCAAAAGACTGACAGATAAATGTCCAGTCATACAGTCCAGTTAAAATAATCTTTAAGATGTATTTATATGTTTTTTATTTTATTTTTGTTTTAAAATTAGGGATTTTTTTTTTTTTAGATGCAGAGGGTACACATGTGTGTTCACTACATGAACATATTGTATAGTAGTGGGGATTGAGTCTCAGGTGGCCCATACCCCAAACAGTGAACATTGTGCCCTGTAGGTCGTTTTTGACCCATAGACCTCCCTCCTCCTCCCCCCTTATTGGTGTCCCCATTGTCTATTACTTCTATCTTTGTGACCGTTTAGCTCCCATATGTGAGTGAGAACATGCAGTGTTTGGTTTTCTGTTTCTAATTCAGTTCACTTAGGATGATGGTCTCCAGTTCTATCCATGTTGTTGCAAAAGACCTAATTTTTTTTTTTACGGCTGCATAGTATTCCATGGTGTATAAATACCACATTTTCATTATCCATGGATCAGTTGATGGGCATTTAAGTTGATTCCACATCTTTACAATTGCGAATTGTGCTACAATGAACATGCAGGTGCAGGTGTCTTTTTTATATAATGACCTCTGTTACTTAGGGTAGATACCTAGTAGTGGGATTGCTGGATGAAATGGTAGATCTACTCTTAGTTCCTTGAGTAATCTCCATACAACTTTCCACAGAGGTTGTACTAATTTACATTCCCACCAACTGTGTATAAGTGTTCCCTTTTCTCTGCATCTGCACCAGTATCTATTGTGTTTTGATTATTTTTTAAAAATAATGGCCATTCTGACAGGTATAAGGTGGTATCTCATGGTGGTTTTAATTAACATTTCCCTGATTCTGAGTGACACTGAGTTTTTTTCATGTTTGTTGACCATCTGTATATCTTCTTTTGAGAGAAGTCTGTTCATGTCATTTGCCCACTGTTTTATGGGGTTACATATTTTTTTTTCTTGCTGATTTGTTTGAGTTCTTTTTAGATTCTGCATATTAGTACTTTGTCAGATGTGTAGTATGAGAATATTTTCTCCCATTCTGTAGGTTTCCTATTTGTTCTGTTGATTATTTATTGTGCCGTGCAGAAACTTTTTAGTTTAAGTCCCATTTCTTTATTTTTGTTTTAGCTGCATTTGCTTTGGGGGTTTTAGCCATAAATTAGTTGCCTAAGCTGATGTCCAGAAAAGTTTCTACTAGGTTTTCTTTTAGGATTTTTGTGGTTTCAGGTCTGACATTTAAGTCTTTAATCCATCTTGAGTTAATTTTTGTATATGGGGATAGATAGGAATTGAGTTTCATTTTTCTGCATGTGGCTACCCAATTTCCCAAGCCCCATTTGTTGAATAGGATGTCCTTTCCCCAGTGTATGTTTCTGTCTGCTTTGTCAAAGATCAATTGGTTACAGATATTTTTGCATCTATGTTCATAAGGGATATTGTTCTGCAGTCTTTTTGTATTGCGTTTTGTCCTGACTTTGGTATCAGAGTGATACTGGCCTTGCAGAATGAGTTAGGGAGGACTCCCCCCTCTGCAGTCTTGTGGAATAGCTTCAGCAAAATTGGTACTAGTTCTTCTTCGAAGGTCTGGTAGAATTCAGTTGTGAGTCCTTCAGGTCCCGGGCTTTTATTTGTTAGACTTCTGTTTCTGTCTCATTACTCATTATTGGTCTGTTCAGGGTTTCTATTTCTTCCTGATTCAAAGTTGAGGGGTTATATGCTTCCAAGAATTTATCCCTTTCCTCTAGATTGTCATTTGTTTGCATAGAGGTGTTCAGAATAGTCTTGAATGATCTTTTGAATTTCCATCATATGTTGTAATATCTTTTTCATTTCTGATTGAGTTAACTTGAATCTTCTCTCTTAGTTTCTTACTTAACCTGGCTAGTGGTCTATCAATTTTGTTTATGTTTTCAAAGAAGCAATTTTTGTTTCATTGATCCTTTGTATTATTATTATCATATTATTATTATTATTATTAACTTTCAGTTTCATTTAGTTCTGCTCTGATCTTCGTTATTTCCTTTCCTCTGTTAGCTTTGAGTTTGGTTTGTTCATGTTATTCTAGTTCCTTGAGGTGTAATGTTAGGTTGTCGATATGTGATCTTTCAGTCTTATTAATATAGGCCTTAAGTGCTATACATTTTATTCTGAGCACAGTTTTGGCTGTGTCTCAGAGGTTTTGATAACTTGTTTCATTATTGCATTAGTTTCAAGGAATTTTTAAATTTCTATCTTGATTTCATTTTGACCTAAGGATCATTTAGGAGCAGACTGCTTAGCTCCCATGTTTTTGTCTGGTTTCTTGAGTTCTTCTTAGAGTTAGCTTGTAGTTTTAATCCACTGTAGCCTGAGAAGGTGCTTGATATAACTTTGACTTTTTTGAATTTATTGAGACTTAATTTGTGGTCAATCAGATGTTCTATTTTGGAGAATATTCCATGTGCTACTGAGAAAAATGTACATTCTGTAGTTTGGGGATGGAATGTACTATAGGTGTCTCTTAGTTCCATTTCCTCTAGAGTCTTGTTTAACTCTGATGTTCCTTTGCTGACTTTCTGCCTTGATGATCTGTCTGTTGCTGTCAGTGGAATGTTGAAGTCTCCCACTATAATTGTATTACTGTCTATCTCTTTTTTTTTAGGTCTAGTATACTTTGTTTTATAAAGCTGAGGGCTCTGGTGTCAGGCACGTATATATTGAAAATTGTTATGTCTTCTCATTGTATTGATCCCTTTATCATTATATAATAGCCATCTTTGTCTTTTTTATTGTTGTTCATTTATAGTCTGTTTTATCTGATATGAGAATGGCTACGCCTGCTCATTTTTGGTTTCTGTTTGTGTAGAATATTTTCCCCCACCCCTTTACCTTGAGTCTATAGGAGTCTTTATGAGTTAAGTGGGTCTCTTAAAGGCAGCTTTTTTTTTTTTTTTTTAGTTGGACACTCACTCTGTCACCCAGGCAGAAGTGCAGTGGCATGATCGCAGCTCACTGCAACCTTGACCTCCTGGGTTCAGGCAGTCCTATCACCTCAGTCTCGCAAGTAGCTGGGACTACAGGCATGTGCCACCATGCCTAGCTACTTTTTTGCAGAGATAAGGTTTTGCTATGTTGTACAGGTTGGTCTTGAATTCCTGGGCTCAAGCAATCCTCCCATCTCAGCCTCCTAGTGTTGGGATTACAGGCATGAGCCACCACTCTCAGCCTGTGTTTATATCTTTTTAAATGAGTCTCTCTGTAACTGGCTTTTTAGAATAATCAACTTATCAGGTCCAATATATGGGCAAGCACATGACAGAAGGTCAATGAGACTAACCAGGGCTTACTTTGTCCTCAGCTTTATTCTGAGGTTTAGCATTTGACCACGCTTGCCATGAGTTTGTCTCCAGAAATTGGATAATAAAGTGCTAATGTACTGTTAGTCAGCAATGAAGCATATATCAAAATAAATATCACATTGCTCCCTTGATAACTTCTAAATGTGCTGGTAGAGTAAGTACCAAATGCCATCACTTGTGCACTTGGGCTTGATATTGGCAGATTTTTCAAGGTTGTACACTATGTAGCCAATCTCTGTCCTCTTAGTGCACCAAAGTAGGGTGAAATAGTATGTGGTGGCAGTATGTGTGGGGGAAGAAAAGGAAAGGAGGGTGGGAATGTGTGTGAACATGGGTGAGAAAGGGAAAGAAAGACAGCATTTGAGCAAGAAAGACCGCAATGAAGGAAACCCACATGGGAAGGGAGGAGGGCATGCTACTACTGGTGGAAATGCACAACTGCTCAGAATTCTCCAGAAACTACCCAGTGCCAGACTAACTCCTCACCTTAGCCACGAGTTAATTTAAGCTGTCAAGGATGCTTTTATTTCTTATTTTATTCTATGTTGGATACACAGTTCCTGAGCATCTGCTGTGTTTGAGGTAAAGTGAAGAAAGGAAATAAGGTTCCCTCTCAGGAGCCTACACAAATACCCAGAAATGTGATCACCTTCTTAAGACTGAGACCAACCTAACCTTACGTCCTGGTCAACAATCCGCTGGAGAAGATCTGAGTTGATATGAAGGCACTCAGACAAGCAAAGCTACCCTCTTGGGCTAGACTATTAGCAACAGCTCAAAACTTGTACTAGACCAGAGGTCAGCAAATTATGGCCTCTGGTCCAACAGCCAGATTTTCCTAGATTAAATTATATTGCAACACAGCCACACTCACTTTTTTATGCTCTGAGACAGCAGAGTTGAGTCATTGTGACAAAAGTTGCATGGTCCACAAAGTCTAAAATAATCACTACCCGTTTATTTGTTTATTTGTTTGTTTGTTTTGCATTGGGGTCTCACTCTGCTGCCCCAGTTGAAGTACAGTAGCACCATCACAGCTCACCACAGCCTTGACCTCCTAGGTTCAGGCGATCCTTCCATCTCAGTCTCCCAAGTAGCAGGGACTACAGATACACACCATCATACTAGGTTTATTTTTTTATTTTTTGTAGAGATGAGGTTTCACTGTGTTGTCCATGCTGATCACAAACTCCTGGGCTCAAGGGATCCTCCTGCGTCAGCCTCCCAAAGCACTGGGAATCCAGGCATAAGCCACTGCACTCAGCCTATTTTTTCTTTCGATGTACAGTTCTATAAATTTTAACACATATATAAATTTGTGTGACC